>RJWH01005867.1:0-25918 GCA_004363575.1 Solenodon paradoxus
GCTCACCACGCACGCGCATACTCACCACGCACACGCACTAACGCACATGCACGCTCACCACGCACACACATGAACGCACATGTACGCTCACCACACACGTGCACGCTCGCCATGCACGCACACACACGAACACACATGCACACTCACCACACGCTCGCCATGCACACGCATTCACGCACACAGTCACGCTCACCATGCACGCACACGCACATTCACCACGCACACGCACGAATGCACATGCACGCTCACCACACACACACATGCATGCACACACACTCACCATGCACGCACTCACCGCACACACATGCGCATACACGCACGCTCACCGCACACACACTCACCGCACACACATGCACATACACACACACACACTCACTGCTCACACACTTATCCCCTCCTTCCTCCTCCCCACCACCCCTTTCCCTTCCCTCTCTTCTATATCTCCTGTACTTCAATCCACCCAAAACAGTGTTTGACTTAACAGCCCACACAAATCTTTCTTCTTTGAACTATTCGAATCACATTTACAAACCTGAGTTTCCTGCAAGTCAGTACCGGAAACACAGGCCGCCAGCGACAATGCACAGAGGCTGTCAAGTCTTGTCCTTAATTCCGGAGACAAGGTGAGAAGAATTAGGCCCATGCATTACTGCTTTGAGGAAGAAACTCCCGGCCACACCAACTTGCTGTGGGAAAAGGAAGACAAAGGACCGGTTGAATTCAGTCCTTCCTCGAGCACTGATCCAGTGCCCCGGCCTAGGGGTCTCAGTGTTTGGTGCTGGGGGCACAGGATGGTCAGGCTTGGTCTCGACTGCATCCTGTCCACCTGCAGGACACAGGCAGGTAACTGACACCTAGGCCTGTTAATAAGTTACTAAGGGAAAAGCTGGCCTTATTTCCACTTTCTACATTTCACTCTTACTGTATTCGATTTTCTTTATTTTGCACTAAATAAATCTGCGCATATTCTGTGCAGCTGTCAGCATTTATTTTAAATACATTGTCTGCATTTTGATTTTTGATTTTGTTATTCAACAAGAAGTTCTAAAAATGAGTATAGTTAAAATTGATCCTAAATTACTTTGTCCTTTTTCATAATAACCAACCTTTGATCCCTCCAGCTAATCACATAAAACAGAACAATAACTTGTTTCTGTGACTGATACCATGAAAGAGAACACCCCAAAGGCTTATTTTCTGGAATCAAAAGTACTTTTTAGTTCTCAGTTTTTGTTTTTGTTTTAAGGAAAGGAATGAAGGTGAGAGGCAGGCAGGAAGAGAGGGGAAAGCAGCATCTTTATTTTATTTTCATTTAGTTGTTCCCACTGGTTCTTTCCCCCGTGGACCCGGGATTGAACCCAGGGTTATGTGGCATGTGCTCCTTTGGAGGCAGTTGACCCAAATACTGCTCCACCAGGCGTGCTTAGTTCTCAGTTTTAACAGCAATCATTCTAGAATGTATCCCTGCTTCCCGAGCTTCAGTCGGAAGTGCCTTGTCTGTGGTTTGGTCTTCCTGGATGTTCAAACTCGTGGGAGCACCTGTGTCCTGCGGCTTTCGAACGGTCACAGGTCCCAGCCAGGCCTATACAGGTGGACCTGGGGTGTGTCTGCTCTGAGGTGCTGGTCTCCTGGGTTAGCGCGTCCTGGACTGTGAAGCGTCGTCGGCACATTCAGAGACCTTTTCTGGACTCAGCAGGGGCCGTGGTGCCCACTGAGGAGGGACGTGGCACGGCCGTTTGGTTTTCTTTGCTGTGTCTTCAAAGGCTTTCATCCTTTGTCTTCCTGCCCCCATTATCTCCACTTGTCACAATCCACAGACATAAGCCAACGGATTGGAAAAGAAAGTGTTATATTAAGTAGTGTTCATTGTTCAACAAGTACAACATCATGTGGAAATGTATGGAGAGCAATGTTATCTTATATACATATTTATCTATGTTTCTCTCTCTCTGTGTACACACACACACACACACACACACACATACACTGCCTTGAAGATATATAGATATAGATACATATATGATTATATACTTAGCAATTCACAATAATATGAATTACCTTATAGATATAGATACATATATAGAATTCATATTATCAGGTTTAATTATAAAAGTATTTTTAAGAAAAATTAGAGCTGCATTGTCAATATTCAGAGATGAATATAGCATTGTGAACAGAAGATTTAATAAATATCAATAACTGAAAAAAAGAAAAATTAGCAAAGTGCAAATATAAGTTCTTTAGTGTCTTACAAGCCAAACTAGTCGGTAACACATTTCATTGGCATTTATGTCTAGATCTTTTCCTTAAAGCATAGATTTCAGACTTCTTTTACATTTCTATACTCATGACTAGAAGAATATATATCTTTCTATTTCCCATAACTTTATTCATGATGTTTGCTTGTCTTGTTGTCAAGTGTGCGACTGAGAGACATCACGTGAGGCCAGTTTTCTGGACGCTGCTGCCCGGTGTCACTGCTCAGGTTGAAAGTATACAGTATACAACATTCTAGTGGAAAGTTTAGTCCTTAAGCTATTAGGCAACTGCTTTCTAAAACACTTTCAGAAGTGCATTAGTTTGTAAGATTGCACATATTCATGTAGTTTTTTCATTTCTTTTTCAACACATGCATTTTTGTGTTATTTACGTTCGTATCAACATTTTCTGTCAATTGTCTGAAGTGACAGTGAAAGTATTTCCATGACATGTGAAAGAAGCAAAATCTTCTCCCCCTGCCTTGAAAATCCTCCCCATGACTTTGACATTCTGTGACATGTGGCTGGTGATAAACTGAGAGAAACAATGTTTCTCTACGAGCTCAGTCCTTTAGGAAATGAAAGTACCATATAATTTCAGTAAAACATCAAAGAATACATTGATTGGTGTACTAGAATCCTTCAGATGACTTATCTCCTTGGTTACTTAACTGGGATCCCTTGAGTTTCCATGTGGTATGACAGGAGGTATGTAATATGGAATTTTCCAAGGAGGCCAGTGTGTGAATACTAGTATTATATTTCAGATCCTGTCATGAGTCCAGATTATATAGCCACTTAATAGGCATGATACAACATCAAGAGCATATTAAATTTTGGATGACTTTCGGTACCAAAAGAATGCGAGTCATTAATAAAATGGCTGCAGATGTCTGCTTGGAGGCTGGGCTTTCTGACATGTCCTTTCACGTCTAGGCAATGGCTGAAGTCTGAAGACATCCAGAGGATCTCACTGCTTTTCTACAATAAAATACTGGAGAAAGAAGTAAGCTATTTTTTCTTCAAAAACTCTTTTTCCTGCAATGTTAGCTAAGATTTACAATTAATACCTAGTTGGAAGAATTAGAAGTCTCAAACTTTTAAGTTTCGTTACATCTGAATACTTTCACATTATGACTCTAAATGTAGAGCTTTTTATAGCACAAATAAGTAAGGAGACATTTACTTTTTACATAAAACTTACTGTGGATTTGCGCAAACAAATTACCTACTGCAGAAAGAACCACCGTATTTAAGGACAGCTTCGTTTCATTTGACTTTTGTTTTGAGTTGCTCTAGAAAAGAATCAGTTAGAGGGAATTTCCATCATCCAACCATATAGTTACAGTCTTGATTTGAAAACAAGCCACTGTATTAATGGGAGCAGTCACAGAACGGTTTTAAAATTCTGTATCGAAAATTCAATTCATTGTTTTATAGAGAATGAATGTCAGTATCAAATAGAGAAATCCCTTCTAAAATTCCTCAGGGTTGGAGTTTAGTTATCCCCAAACTCTCTTTTGTGTTAGTGATCGAGAGGGTTGGATTTCTGCTTCTATGTCAGCACACTGACTTCAGATGGTTTACTAAATTGCTGTACAATTTACTGTTGTTATTTATTCTCAAGTAACATTATCATATATTAATGGTTGTTTATTGTTCAAATGTTCAGTTATGCCCCTCTTGATAGAAGACTGTTTCCTTGATTAATATCCCAAAGAAACTCTCACTCCTCTCTCTATACAAAGCCCAGAAGAAGGTAAAAGATAAGGGTATCATTGAATGCATAAATAGTATCATATGTTGGCAATTATGCTAACAGGGCTTCTTCATCAGCACATAAGTTATACTAGATATCAATTCACAAAATTCTCCAGAAAATGTTTCAGTAAACAGAAGGCAATGATCATTTCTAAATGCAGCTTGGTGCTGACATTCCCAATGTGTATTGATGTGCAGAAGCCAACTTTGAGGCAAATCGTAGAGAACATTGAGATTTTAAGCTTGCTTTTTGTCCGCTTTCCCAGCCAGCTCTTCGGGCCAGCAGATAGGGTGGGGGGTATCGGCAGTAAGACAGAGCGAGAGAGACATTAATGGACCACCCAGAGATCCAACATCCCACACTGAAACCCCAGTGGCTAAACCCCAAGAAAGACGTACTGCAACTTGGCCATAGTTTGGCAAGCAGGAAACGTGGAACACCCATATTGTCAGAAGATGGCAATGGTATTTCCTCAAAACCTTTATTTCCTTTGATTTGATCATGAAACCCTCTTTAGATAGGCAGTCTGATCCAGAGAGGGATCCTGGGTTCCAGAACCAGTTCACTTGGGTGAAGACCCCTGGTCTTGCCAGGTGCTGACCGTGTCTGCCTGAGAAAATGAATCAATCATCTTGGGCCTAAGTTCCCTCATCCACAAATAGGACCCAGAATAGTTCTGCCTCGGGGAGTGTAGGGCTGCACGAGCTTGTCCGTGGCGAGCATGTGGACTCCTGGTGCTCCATCACTAGGATGGTTTGATGGTTCGTGGTGGGTTCTTAGTGAGGAGCCTTGTTGGGTGGCACTTTGACTGCATCATTCAAGGACAGTTTAAGTGGTCAGCTACCCTGGTCCATTTATGGTCCTGGATGTTCTGGAAAGCCATGTGGCCCCTGCTGATGGGGCTGGACAGATGGAAAAGGAATCACCCAGGCTCCGACAAGTACATGAAATGGTCGCAGACCTAGATCAAAGCCCAGTCGTCTTCTTGTCTATGTACTCACTACCTCTCAGCAGCAATAAGATAAAGAATGAAACCAAATACTCAAATAAACACAATGTTGTGCATTATCATTAAATAAATAAGGAAATGCATTTCCTCAAGACGGTGCCAAAGTTAAATGTAATTGTGTGGAAAAGCTATCTGCTTCCCCACAACAACTCAGCATCGGACAAGGAAACAGGACCCTGAGCGTTCACTCGCTCATCTTCCTGTTCCGGAGCTCACTCACCGTGAGGCAATAGTTCACCCTCCTTAGGAGGACCTCCTAGGACGAACAGCTCACCTTTTCTGATATGGTGTTGTCTAGAAGTCATTTTTTTCACAGCCATTTGGAGGGAGGAACGGTCATCCTCGCCCTTAGTCGGTTCTACCACCATCTCTGCATTTTCTGTGTGACCGTCATGACCTCAGGGCACCAGGGACACTGGACAGCGGTGCCAGCCCTTCTCTCAGAGAACTGGCACTCACAGTTTCCCCTCTCCCCTTAGTACCGAGCCACTGCTCTGCCGGCCTTCAAGTATTACGTGACCTGTGCCTGCCTCATCTTTTTCTGCATCTTTATCGTACAGATCCTCGTCCTGCCAAAGTAAGTACAGATATCTCGCTGGGATTCCCACCCGGAGTGTCTTTCTGCCCCTGCTCAGTGACCCAGAGACATGGGAGCATGCGGATTTCCCACAGAGGGATGACGGGGCACGACAGTGGGGAGGTTAACTCAGGATCACTGGTGTCTTCAGGGGAGTGATGTTTTTCGATTCCATGGAGCTTTGTTTATTTGTACCCACTCACTGAGGTGACGTTGGTTTACAACACCGTATGAATTTCAGGAGTGCTCTTCACCCCTCGATGAAAGTGTACGCCACACCACCCCCACCACCAAAGGCCTAGATCATCAAGTCAATGCCTTGGATTTTCAAAGTGGACATCTTGATTCACTTTATAGGGTTTTTAAAACAGACATTTACCTTCTTATTTTTTATTGCATTGGAGGAACATCGTGTTATAACATTATATAGGTTTTAGTAAACTAACATCCATATAGAATACATTAACTTGACCACCGACGGTCCAGTTCTGTCCATCATAGAATTCACCCAATTTTTCCTCTCCCCCTTCTCTTTTTGGACCACCAGTTAGGTCCTATAGACTAAAAGTCTGTTTCATTTGGTTTGATTCATTTGTTTAGTAAGTTTCTCTATAGACCACATATGAATGAAATCATGCAATATCTTCTCACTTATATCACTGAGCATAGTTCCCTCTGGGTCCATTCATTCTATTGCAAATGGAAGGACTTCGTCTTTTTAAATAGTTGTGTGGTCTTCCATTGTGTGTATATATTCACTTCTTTGTCCACTTATCTGTTGATGACTATTGAGATTGTTTCCATGTCTTGGCTATTGTGAATAATGCTGCCGTAAACATGGGCTTGCGAAAATCTCTTCAAATTCATGTTTGTGTGTCTAAGGGGTAAATACCCAGAAGTGGGATAATGGGATGGTGTGGAATTTTCATTTTTTTGAGAAATCTCTGTATCACTTTCCATAATAGCTGCATCACCTTACATGTCCACCAGGAATGTGTGAGTTCCTTTTTGCCTCATCACTCTATTGTGATTTCTGCATTAGTGACGAGAATGCCTAAGAAGTGTAACCTGATAAATTTTAGTCCAGAAAGAGAAAAATGGCCAGACGATGTTTGTGATGAGCTAACAACACTATTGTATATGGAAAGGACAAAACCCACTCTAGGCATGAATTTGCATTCTGATGACAGACTTTCCCCCAGGAAGTCCCCTCTGCCGCCATCTCTGATTATCGGTCACTGTCCAGCTCAGTGAACCCCAATGAGATGTGGGCCCATGGGGAGAAACTGGATTTCACACTTGGGAGTGGAATTCCCGTTCTCCTACCTGTTGGTGAAAATCGGGTCCCTCTCAATGCCCAGCTACCTTTCTCGTGCACCTTCTTAATGAGGACAAAATAAACCAACTGACTTTAAAGACACTGATAATTTCTCATCCTATAAAACAAAAAGAACAAAACCTGATTCCTCTAATTGGGGACATAGAAAGAAATGTTAAGATACGTATTTTTTTTCTCCTCATAGTCCCCTCTCTTTTGTAAAGACCGAGACAATCATTTCCACCAGCAGGGCTTAGTTGTGTTTGCACTTACTCAGCAGTGTGGCAGCATTCGTGGGCCCCTGACATTTCGAGATTGGGTGGCACTGTGTCTCATGAAGGCGCTGAAAAAACCGCGAGGAGATGGTCTGTCTGTTCCACTCTGATCTCCACAGGATCTTCATCCAGACACTGAGCCAATGCAGAGACATCTGAAGCAGCAATGCTAGGTCCAGGTGTTATTAGCAGTTGTGCTCTTCCAGAACTAGCCGTCTGCTGTTCCAAGGGGTTCCCACTAGACTTCCCCAAACTCCTGTAAAGTAGCAGTGAAACAGGGGACCAGTGAGCTCATCGGATTTACACACTCTTCAGTGAAATCTTCCAGTGTCAACTTACCATTTTTCTGTTCCCAAAAAGATGTTTATAAATTACACCCCTTCTAAGTACCAGCCTGGAACCATGTAATCCAAGAAAGAACTGTCCCTGCCAGTTCAAGGCTTATAGACTAGGTTTGATAACATCATGTGAGTGAAACACACTTCATCGAGGGGAAAAGTACCTTTTCATTACCCTTAAGTAGATGCAGTCATTCATTTTTTACATCTTCCTGTTAGATGAGTGCTTTGATATTTTCACAGTGAAGACAGGACTTATCCCTTCCTGCTGGGAGAGAGTAACTAAGGCATTTTAGAAGTGTTATCTCAGGTTCCTCTGAGATTCGCTGGTTCAAGTTGCAGTGTTTTATTAACTCTTTAGGTCAAGGTCATGCGACGGTGATTGACCTTGCAGGGAGTAATAACGTGGGTCTCAGCTTTCAAAGATGGCTCCTTTCAGCCATGGCAAGAGTCAACATCCCTACAGATCACGGGCGGACAGAGTGTCGGTGTTTCCTGTTTCTTGGTGAGACAGCACTTTGTAACTCTTACCTTTATTTAAGAGCTCAGTTCCAAGTTCCCACTAAGAAAATGCCTACAAGCATCTCTTCTTTGTGTGGCATTCAGTCTCACCCTCTGTCATGTCTCAGCCCCCTGGCTCCCCCTGCACCTTTTAGCCTCAGTATTTGGAGTGCTGTATGCCTGGTGTTTTCCCTCCTTGTTTATGGTCTCATCTGTTTAAAAATAATAATTTTGTTACTGTTTAGCATAATCTCATTAGAGCTTCTCACTCCTGCTGGTGCAGACTGTCACTTGGTTTTTAATTTGATGAACTATAGTTATTTTTGTTTGCTTTCTATTTTGTAACTGCCTAGCTTTTTTGATTTAAAAAAAAAGAAATGACTGACAAGTTAGTAAGAAAGGAATTTGTAGCCTTAAAGGAGTGGTCAAGGGAAGTGTTTTCCTGAAAGAGGACATTACATTATCCCTATTTGGTCCATAGTTGTTTAATCTGACTCTAGCCTCAGATTTTGAATAGCTATAATTAAATTATTGGTTGACTCCTCTTCTTAGAGCTATGTTATAACTTCATCAGAAAGGTGAATTACCTTCCAGGAGCCGAAATGATGACAAGAATTATTTTTGCATTTTTTATTAGTTTAATTTATATCGTCTGTCAAACTAAATAGATTATGTTAAACCAGGCATGAGCAATTGTTAAAATAAGGATGTTTTTTTCTAATAAAGTTCGATTAAATGTCATGTGTTTTATTAACCCAAGTTAAATTAAGAATGATTTCTCACTTAAGGAAAATGAATAGGCAAATTATAGTCTTTACTATCATAGCACTATTACTTCAACTTAGATGCCTTAGTATTTATTTCAAAGGAGGTGTTTTGTTTTGTTTCTATCTCCAAAAAGGAAAATAAAATGAAGAAAGTTTAATGATAGTATTGCTCATGTCTCTTGAAAGCAAATTTGGCTTTTTAAACATAAATGGCAGACAATAACTTATAGAGGCAGTTTACTTTGATGAACAACCAAATCTCTTATCCCAAACACTGGAAGCCATCGAAGTCAGTTACTCCCTGTGTACCTTGATGCAGTGGGCATGACTCTTAGAACAAAGCAAAAAATACTGGGAAAAGAATAAAAGGGAAAGAAAAAAAGAAATATAATTTTCACTGTCTAAGATAAACTATATCACTTAGACTAGAATGAAATATATACAACTTTGGATTCAGTTCATCAAAGAGGAAGTAAATGCCTCATAAATTGTGTCTTGCATGTCAGTCATTTGGTTCCTTCCCCATGATCAGAAGAAGTTAGGTGCTCTACCCCTCAGATCTCTTGGGCCCTGGCTGCCTCCAGCACATCTCTCTGCTTTCCCCAGACTTTGTTCCTGTTTGTCTTCTCTAAGATGGCAGCATCCTTGTTCCGAGCAGCAGGAGGGAGGAGAAAACCAGGGAGCAGAGGGCAGAAATCACTCATGACTGTCATCGCTTGAAGCTACCAAATGACACTCTGATTTATAACTCAAGACTGAGATCTTGGTACATGCTCAAACCTAGCTGCAAGGGAGGCTGGGATCTGTCCATCTAAAAATTCTATCATCAGGAAACACATGGATGCTCATAAAAACTAGTTCTCTCCAGGTTTGAAACAGAATTTTTTCTATACTTAGCTCTATGTCATTGTAAGACTAAGGAACAGCAATTAAAAGGGATCTGAGTATACTTTTACTGAATGAATCAGGTCAGTGTATCTTGAATTTTCACATAGAGGTTTATTCTGAGAATTGGTAATAAAATAGAAACTTGCAATAATTCACAGATTAATTCAGTAGATCATTGTGGAATTGCTCAACAGCTATTAGTATGCCAGGCATAGTTAGAGATCAATTGTCTCTCCCGCTTACACAGTCCTTTCTCTTCTACAACATATTTTCTTTTAAGAGGCTACAAGAATAATGTAATGAATAGATGCATATATACTAATTCAGTGGTGATAAGCTTTAAGAAAAGTAAAACAGTGAATACTAGAGTAACGGAAGGCAGTATTTCGGATGGGTTTTCAGGAAAGGCATAGCAGATGCAGTGACATTGAAGCAGAAGTTAAAATGAATTTAAAAGGGAATTATGTCGCTATCTGGCAAGAGAATATTCGAGATGATGAGAGCCGCAAGTATGTTCCAGGAGTAGCAAGAAGGCAGGGTGTAGGAGCGGAATGAGCCAGGAGAGGGTGCTAGAGGGTGGGGTCACTGGAGCAGGATGAGGGAAGGTCATGTCAGCCCTCACGGGCCACGGAGGAATCTTGAGTTTCATGCTGAATGCAACAGGGAGCCCTGCCTGGAAGATTCAAAGCTGAGGACGTGACCTAGCAGTGTTTAGGAGATTGTTACTGCTGGAGGTTGGAAATAGTAAGATCACGAAGACGGGATGGTATGCACTAGGTAGCAGCCGAGCTGGTAAAATGGTCAAGTTCTGGGATACATTATGGAGAGTGGTGTAGACAGCTCTTGCTACTGATGGATGGGATGTCCATTTAGAGAAAGGTAAGTGCTGTGGGGTTTGGTTTGGGGCCTGAAGAAATGGAGTCGCCCTGGGTCCTCATCTATGCTGAGTGTTCTGCAGCGGGTATGAACAGAGCTGACAAGAGTCTGCCTCATTCCTGGGGTGAGGAGGTGGCCATCAGGGAAGAGGGACCTGAAAGTCATCGTATGCACAGAATTCCAGGGACAGGCACTAGAATTTGATCATAGAAATGATCTAATGAAACAGCAGGATGAGTGGTTGGGATCACAAGCTGTGGGCCATGCATGGCTTTCCTCACGGTGTCTCCCGTTCGCCACTTGAGAGGCGCATCCATCTGAGCACCAGCACCCTGTGCCTGGTGCTCCAGGCTGGATCATCTCAGCCCGAGCACATCCGGGTCTGCCCCTCAGGTTGTTATTAGAGACATGCGTGTTCCAGAGACAAGACTGTGTCCTCTACACGTCAAAGTCGTCCCACTTCCTTTCCCATCTGATGCCCTTTATTTCACTTTCCTGCCTAATTTCGTTGACTAGAACATCAATATAATGCTCAAGAGGAGTAGCCACAGCACAGATACATTCTTGTTAAAATGTTCACTTTCAGCGCACCCTTGTGGAGTAGAGGTTAAGTCATCGCCTCTGAAGAAGCACAGGTCACATACCCCTGGGGAAAAAAGAAATGGAGTCCGAGGTCCTGGGGAAATTACCAGTGTGAACAAAAGTGCTTCTTCCTCCTCTCTTCCCCTGCCTACTCGCCTTCATTCCTGCCTGCACCTTTCCTTTAAAAAAAAGTTCACCTTCATCATTAAGCATGATGTTAACCTTAGAGTTTTTATTGATGTCCCTTATCAGGATGAGGAATTAAACGCCCCCCCCCTTATTTTTTTTTAGCTCTGGAGGATGTTTATTAGAAATTCATAAATTTGTCAAAGCATGAATATTGATATCTTGGTTAACTGTATTAGAATAAACAAGTCAGAGTAAAAATATACAATTAAGATATTTCCCAGAGCGAATATACATGCATGCACACATACACACATGCACACATACACACATGCACACACACAGAATTGTTACTGGCTTGAGCCTCCTCCTAAAATACAAATTTATTAGACTATTTTAATCCTCATGAGTCATCTAGACCATTGTGTTTCATGTAGTGGGTGTTTTTTCTCCATTATTTCAAGAGTTAGATATTAGTATTGTTATTATATTGAAATCAATATTAGATAAGATTTATTCACAGTTTTGCCTCATTATTTCTTCTTAACAGAGCTTCCACCCTATTTCTCCGCTTAAAAGATATTCTTTCTAGAAAATTCCCTTTTAACCATAGTTTGCTGAGTGTTTTTAAATGTGAAAGGTGGTTGAATTTTCTCAGATGCTTTTCTGCAGAGAGCGGTATGATCACACAGGTTTTCTCTCCTGTGTTCTGTTCATGTACTGTGTTACACTGATGGGTTTCAGATCTTAAACCAGCTTGGTCACGTGACTGGGCTCCTGTTATTTAAGACTCCAGATTCATGCTGCTGTCACTGTGTCAAGGTTATCGGCGTCTGTGTTCATAAGCCATTTGATCTCTTGTTTTCTTGTCTTTGTCTGGCAGCAATAGCAGTGTGGCACTGACTTCACAGACTGTTAGAATCTGTCCCATCTTTATTTTCTGGAAGAGTTTGTGGAAAGTGGCATTACTTTTTTTAATGTTGCATAGAATTCACCAGTGAAGTCATTTGGACATGAGCTTTTCTTTTTGAGTAGTTTTTCTTAACTGTTGATTCAATGTCTTTACTTTCAGGTGTATTTGATTTTCTATATCTTACTGAGTTACATTTGGTTGTTTGTGTCATGAAATATGTTTTTTTAATTTTTTAATTGTAGTAATTATTCTACACCTTAATTTCCTATGTATAGGTCCTCCATTTCTTAGACATATTTCAACACACCATGCTCTCCACCAAATCACCAAGTGTTCATCGCCAATGTCCAATGGGCTCCACCACCATTTACTGCCTCATTCCCTTTTGGTCACCTCAGTTCTGTTGTAAATGTTTCCACGTTGGTTATTTTTCACCTGTTCCTTTGTTTTGTCTATTCATGTTCCACCTATGAGTGAGGTCATCTGGTATCTTTCTTCTCTTGACTTGTTTCACTTAGCATCATCCCCTCAAAATCTTTCCACGTTGATTCACATGACAGGGTTTCATCTCTTCTCAGGGCTGTGTAGTCTTCCATTGTATAGATGTACCACATCTTCTATATCCATTCATCTGATGTTGGGCACTTAGGTAGTTTCCAGTTCTTAGCTCTTGTGAATAGGGCTGCAATAAACATGGGGGTGCATACATCTCTGTGGATGGTACTTCTGTATCTTTGGGGTAGATGCCCAGACCAGACTTGGAATACAGGATCCTATGGGATTTCCATCTTCAGTTTTTTGAGGAATCTCCAAACAGTTCTCCATAGGGGTTGTACCAATTTGCGCTCCTACCAACAGTGCAAAAGTGGTCCCTTTTCTCCACATCCTTGCCAGTATTTGTTGTTTCCAGACTTTTGGGTAATAGTCAGTCTTTCAGGTATAAGGTGATACCTCATTGTTGTTTTAATTTGCATTTCCCTGCTAGCCAGCAAGTGGGAACATAATTTCATGTGCCTGTTGGCCATCTGTATATTCTCTTCAGAAAAGTGTCTTACCGATTCCTCCTCCCATTTTTTGATTCGATTGCCTATTCTTCTGTTGCTGAGTTTTATGGGTTCTTTGTATATTTTAGATATTAAGCCTTTGTCGGAAATATCGACTGCAAATATCTTCTCCCAGTTAGTAGGTTTCCTCTTGGTTTTGGTGATATTTTCTTTTGTTGTAAAGAAGCTCCTTAATTTGATGTAATCCCAGTTGTTTATTTTTCTTTTTGTTTCCCTTGATGTTGGATTTGAGTCCCCAAAGACTTCTCTACGACCGATGTCATGGAAAGTCTTTCCTGTGTTGTTTTCTAAGAGCTGTATGGTTTCTGGTCTTATGTCCAAGTCTCTAATCCATTTTGAGTTAATTTTTGTGAATGGTGTTAGAGAGTGGTCTAGCTTCATTCTTTTGCATGTGGCTGTCTAGTTTTCCAAACACCATTTGTTGAAGAGACTTTCCTTTTTCCATTATATGATTTTGGCTCCTTTGTCCTATATTAACTGGCTGTATGTGAGTGGGTCGGTTTCTAGTGATTCAGTTCTATTCAACTGATCTGTGCCTCATAGTATTTCAGCACCATACCGTTTTGATCACTATAGCTTTGTAATATAGTTCTAAGTCTAGAAGTGTAATCCCTGCAGATTCGTTCTTTTCTCTAATGATTGCTTTGGCTATTTGGGGGTCTTTGTTGTTCCATACGAATTTTAAGATTTTTTTGTTCTATTTCCTAGAAATGAGCCTATGGGATTCTGATGGGGATTGCATTAAACCTGCATATTGTTTTGGGTAAGATGACCACTTTAATGATGTTGATTCTTCCCAGCCACGAGAAGGGGATGTCTTTCCATTTCTTTTTGTCCTCCTCTATTTCTTTTAAGTAGGATTGCAGTTTTTGTTGTATAGCTCTTTTAATTACTTTGTTAGGTATATGCCCAGGTATTTCATTCGCTTAACTTCTAAGGTGTGATTTTGGTGATTTTGTTTTCTTCTAGCGTGTTGTTTACATATAAAAAAGTAACAGATTTTTGTGCATTGATTTGGTAACCTGCCACTTTACTGTATTCATTAATGAGTTCTAAAAGTTTTTGACAGAGTTTTGGGGATTTTCAATATGTATAATTATGTCATCTGCAAATAATGAGAGTTTTACTTCCTCCTTTTCAATTTGGATTCCTTTTATTTCCTTTTCTTGCCTAATCGCTCTGGCTAAGACCTCCAATACAATATTAAATAGCAGTGGCGAGCGTGGACAACCTTGCCTTGTTCCTGACCTAAGAGGAAGTGCTTTCAATTTTTCGCCTCTGACTATGACGTTGGCTACAAGTGTTTCATATATGGCCTTTATTATAATGAGGTATAAACCTTCTATTCCCATTTTATGGAGGGTTTTTATCATAAATGGGTGTTGGATCTTGTCAAAAGATTTCGTTGCATCTATTGGTATGATCATGTGTTTTCTTTTTTTCTCTCTGCTCTTATTGATATGGTGTATGACATTGATAGATTTACATATATTTAACCGTCCTTTCATCCCTGGGATGAATTCCACTTGGTCATCATGGGTAATCTTTTTGATGTATTGTTGAATTTGGTTTGCTAATATTTTGTTGAGAATTTTTGTATCTATGTTCATTAGAGATATTGGTCTGTAATTTTCTTTCTTAGTGACATCTCTGTCAGCTTTTGGTATCAGTGTAATGTTAGCCTCATAAAAGTATTTGGGAGAGTTCCCTGTTCTTCAGTATATTGGAAGAGCTTGAGAAGAATAGGTGTGAATTCTTCTCTGAAGGTTTGGTAGAACTCATTGGAGAAGCCATCTGGTCCTGAGCTTTTATTGGGGGCGGCGGGGGAGGCCTTTGATAACTTCTTCAGTTTCTTTGCTTGTGATTGTTCTGTTCAGGTTTTCCAATTATTCAGTGTCCAGTCTTGGTGGACTATATTTTTCTAGAAATCTGTCCATGTCCTCAAGGTTGTCCATTTTGCTGGTGTAAAGCTGTTCATAGTGGTCCCTTATGATGTTTTGAATTTCTGTGGTATCTGCTGTAACTTCTCCTCTTTCATTTCTGATTCTAGTTAAGAGAGTTTTCTCCCTTTTTTTCTTTGTGAGTCTAGCCAGTGGCTTGTCAATTTTGTTTATTTTTTCGAAGAACCAACCTTTGGTTTCATTGATCTTCTGGATTGTCTTTTATTTTCTGTTTTGTTTATTTCTGCTCAACTTTTGATTATTTTCCTTCTTTTGCTAATTTTTGGCTTTAATTGTTCTTCTTTGTCTAATTGTTTTAAATGTAGAGTTAAGTTGTTTATTTGTAATTCTTCTTGTTTCTTGAGACCTGGATTCGATGAACTTACATTCCCCTTAGTACCACCTTTGCTGCATCCCATAGATTCTGGTAGCTCGTGTCCTCATTCTCATTGGTCTCTAAGTGTTTTTTAAGTTCCTCTTTGATTTTCTCTTTTACCCAGGAGTCCTTCAGGAGCATATGTTGAGTTTCCAACTTGTTTCAGGTCTTCCAGGTTTCTTTTTGTGGTTGATTTCCCGTTTTAGGCCACTGTGGTCAGAGAAGATGCTTGGTATGACTTCAGTATTTGAAAATTTGTTGAGAGATGTTTTGTGTCCCAGCATATGATGTATCCTTGAAAATGTTTCATGGGTGCTTGAGAAGAAAGTGAAATCTGTAATCATTGGGTGAAGTGATCAGTGTATGTCTGTTAGACCTGTCTGTTCCAGATGGTCATTTAAAGTGACGGTTTCCATGTTGATTTTCTGCCTTGTCTATCTGTCCATTGTTATAAGTGGGGTGTTGAAGTCCCCACTACTATTGTGTTGCTCTCAATGTCTCCCTTCAAGTCTAATAATACTCACTTGATATGTTTTGATGCTCGTTCATTGGGTGCATATATGTTAATAAGCATTATGTCTTCCTGCTGGATGGATCCTTTAATCATTATACAGTATCCATCTCTGTCTTTTGTTAGGCTTTTTAGATGGAAGTCTGTTTTATCTGATATGAATATAGCCGTTCCTGGTCTTTTGTGGTTGCGATTGTCTTCCAGCTATTGACTTTGAGTCTTTGTTTACCTTTTTGAAGAAGGTGGTTTCCTGAATGCAGCAGAAGGTTGGGTTATGCTTTTTAATCCATTTTCATCCACTCTGTCATTTAACTGGTGAGTTCAGTCCATTAGTGTTTAGGGTGATTATTGATATATAGCTGCTTAGCGTCATTTTATAATTTGCCTTTTTTATGTTGCTCCAGATGATGACTTTGTTCTCTTTCTATTTTTAGGTCGGATGGTGCAGTTGTGTTTTGATTGATTTTTCCTTTTGTTTTCTTCTTTGCTTTCCCACTGGGGATGTATTTGAGATTACCCTGCAGTTAGCATTCACAGTTGTATGTTTACTTTCTAATTTTATTTGAAAGCATATTAGTCTTCCACTCATTCTAACTGTCCACATTTTTGTTCTCTTCCTCACCACATTTAATATTTGCTGTCATACTGTTTTTCTGTGTGATTTCTTTATGCTTTATTGAGCATCCTTTAATATTTTTTGCAAAGATGGTTTTGTGGTGATAAACTCCTTTAACTTTTGCTTGTCAGAAAAGGTTTATGTGATTCCTTCAGTTCTGAATGATAATCTTGCTAGATATAGTAGGTTAAAAATCCTTTTCTTTCAGCACTTTGAATATAGTATGCCATTCCCTTTTGGCCTGTTGAGTTTCATTTGAGAAGTCCGCTGATAATCTTATGTGGGCTCATCTGTATGTGACACATTTTTCTCTGACTGCTTTTAATAGTCTTTCTTTATCTTGTACTTTTGACATTTTTATGACGATGTGTCTACGTATATTTCTGTTTGGGTTTCTTTTATTAGGAACTCTGAGCTTCCTGGATCTGGAGGCTTGCTTCATTCTTCAGATTGGGGACGTTCTCATCTATTATTTCTTCAAATATGATTTCTTCCCCCTTTTCTCTCTTGTCCTCTGGGACCCCTTTGATGTGATTGTTGATCCTTTTAATGTCATCCCAGAGGTTTCCAATGCTGTCTTTGATTCTCTGAAATTTTTTTTTATCTCTTTATTGGTTTGTTTGACTGAGTTCCTCTATCCTATCTTCCCAGTCACTGATTCTATTGGAAATTTCATCCATCCTATTTTTGAGCCCCTCTATTGAGTTAATACAGCCATCGTGTCTCTTACCTGTTTGTTGTCTTGTTTTAATTCTTCTCTGTTTCCTGACATACTTGTTTACTGCCTCTACTGATTTCTGGATTCCCATGAGTATGTTAATCAGTTACCCTAAATTCCTCGTCAGGTAATTTACATACGTCTGCTGTATTCAGATTTTCCCCTGGGTTTTTTATTGGATCCGTCGTTTTACATATATTTCTTTGTGCCTTTGCTCTATTCGGCATTCCGTTTATATTTCTGAGGGTTCCGTTTCCCTGGCGTTGCACAGTTTGCCTTGCCCAGGACTGGCAATCAGACTGCAGTTTCACCTCTACCAACAAGGTGGGACTAGCGGGTAGCGCTGAGTCTTAGGACTGCCTCTCACTGTACCCAAGGGGTGGGGTAGCTGATGGGTGGGATTTCTGGTGGGTGGATGGGTGGTGGGCGGGATTTCTGCTCAGTGGACCGCAGGCTCTGGCGTGAATGGTTGTGGGAAGGATTTGATTTGGCCGATTTCCAGTATGGCTTTACCCAGCGCAATTTCACCACATGAGCTCCAGCTCAGCTCCCGGCGCGCTGGCTCTCCTTTCACCGGCTCCCGGGTGGGCCCTCCGTGGCTCTGAATCTCAGCCCCACTGGGCCCACCTCTCGCTGCCTGTGCAGCTGGTCCCGAAATCCCAGCCTCCGCCCTGGAGACCTGGCGCACCTGGAGACCCCTGAGCTCTGTTCCAAATAAGAATCTGCGACTTAACTGGGAACCGTGCCAGGTGCCCTCACCCACAGTTAGTCATCAGCCTATCTGACTCTAGCTGAAGTGCCAGTTGTTTCTTGGTGTTTGCTCAGGAAAATGGGTGATTTGTTGTTGTTGTTGTTTTTTCTGGTGTCTGTGGGGAGCGACTGAAAAGTGCATCCTATCAAGTCACCATCCAGAAGTCGATCCTCTCATAACATACTTTTGACTGTGCCCGTTCAGGTGTCATCTAGACCACCAAAATAAAAGCGGTCTGTGACATGGGTGCCATTTTCCTTTGTCCACCTCCAGTCTCTCTCATGGTTCCCAGGAGATCACAGTGGTGTCATCAGGTCACTCAAAAGAAAGTCTCACCTATCCTTTTGTGCTGCTCTTCAGGGGGCTAGTAAATGTAGCCATCCAATCTTAATAACTATTGTTTCCTCAAGCTTTGATATGTCTATTTGACAGGACGCTAAAATACTCAAGAGTCTGTAAACTATTCTCATTGTGTAAGAATTATTCCTAAGAACAATCATCAAAATGCATTTTAGAAAACATCAAATTATAAAACTCATAACAGTACAAGAATATTTTACTTAAATTCCAACTCCCAAAATAAATCGTATGAGTGTCAAGCAGATTAACCCATGATGATTATCCCAAAACTGTTGAGATGAATGTAATTGAAGATCAGTATTATCCATGATCACTTGAGCATTCATAAGGAAACTCAGCTATCCCATAACTTGTGGGATATGTAGATAAGTGCCTAATACAGCTAATAAAAATGGAATGCTATTTACTTACTTTCAAAGGAAAAAGGAAGAAATTTGGGAAGGTAACAGATTCTACTTCTCCTTAAGTTTCCATCCAACCACTAGCGAATTGGTAACCAGAAAAAGCATTTCCTTGATAATGGCATAGAATGTAGAAAACAGAAATTGCCTTGTGTATTCAATCAAGGGAATTTGATAAATCGAAACATTTGCAGAATGAGAGAAAATTTGAGAAAAAAAAATGGTGGTAAAACAACCGGAGATTAACAAGAGGAAGAAGCAGCAGCTACCTGAGGGCTTGGGAGACACAGGATGGAGGTGGTACCAGAAGGACCAGCTCCCAGACTTTGCCGCAGATGCTGAAATGTGACCTGCCTCCAGGTCAGCGCTGAGACCAAGGCAGAGCAGGTGGTCTGACAGGGACCTGGAGTTTCAGTGAAGGCGAGAGTCAAGCCCACTCAGAAAGTGGCAGTTAAATAGAGAGTGAGGAAGACAAAAACCCAGGCTTATTCCTTTCCCCACCTCCCAACCTCTCCCCAGTACTTCCCTTTGTCCAAAGCTGTGATGACCAGTTGGCATAGAGTCTGGAAGATGGAGCTTGTAGGATATGGAATGGAAATGTGTTTGAAACAAAACAGAAAATTACTAGCACACTTGGTAAACTATTTTCCCAAATTTGTGGAAATATTTCAACCTCCTAAGGCAAGAAGCTCTTGAACAGAAAACAGAACAAATATAAAGAAAATCATATGAGGTGTATTACAGTCAAATTGCTGGACTTAAAAATAAGTGAGACAGACAGACAGAGAGAGAGAGACAGAGAGACAGAGAGAGGAGAGGGGCGGGGCGGGGGGTGGCGGGAGGAGGAGGAGGAAGAAGAAGGAGAAGAACTTAAATGTAACCAGAGGAAAAAGTCATTGCACCAAGAGACCAATGAAAGAAATGATGTTGAACATTGTGCTTCTGAATGACCTAGAGTAGAACCAGAAATCACAAGGTAAATTAGAAAACATTATGAATATCAAAATAGAGCAAATCAAAACATGTGGCATGTAGTTTAAAGCAGTAATTTAGAGAGTAATTTGTAGCTTTAAAATGCTCATACTTGAAAAGAAGAAATGGTTTAAATCAGTTTGCAACTAAGGAAGCCGGATAAAGGTGAGCAGTCACGGCATTAGAAGGAATGGATCCAAAGAAGGAAGAGGAAAATCAATAAAAATAAACAGCAGCCAATAGAGAAAATTAATCAAACCAAAAACCGGTTCTCGAAAATGTTAGGAAACTCCTAATTCACTTGCAAGACTGATAGAGAGAGAAAAAGAGAGAGAGGTCATTGCAAAACACCCAAATAATAATATAAGGAATGAAAGGGAATTTGCTGAAGACCATACAGACGTTATTAGTAGAGATATAGAATAATGTAAATTTTTCAAGGCTGATAAATGGGTAATTTAGGTAAAAATGGAAGGTCTATTGAAAAGACACCTTACTGAAATGAACCCAAAATGGAATAGAATGTGTAAATGGGTATGTATCTATCAAATTTGTTTTATTTAAATCTTCCCATAAAGAAAACTTCACATTCAGGTGATTTCTGTGCAAATTTACCACCAAACATTTTATGAAAGTAAAATGAGAGGTAATTGATCAAATAGTAACAAATTTAATAATTATGAATGGACGAAAAATACCCCTTCCTGGAAAGAAACTCGAAGACTAGGGCTGCAAGCAGAAGTCACCTCTGTACTACACAGAGGATATAACTAAAATGAAAAGACAGAAAGGTTGGAAATAAAGGTTGAAAAACTAGCTATTCAGGGAAACGGCTTATATAAAAAAGAAAGCAGTAGCAAAATATGTTTTTGACAATATACAATTCAAATGAAAGGCATTCAACATGACAGAAAGAAAGACATATGGTACATTTACCAGTAAAACTTATCAATCATAAATCTATTCACTCTTCCATCTCTTTGAAATCAAGACACGATTAAGACATTCAGATATATTGACACACCCACGATCCTCGCTGGAGATGTTAATGTTAATTCTAAAGTTGGCATATCAAAGTGAGCCAGTAAGTTACCCCACTGAGGATTTGATTAACCCATCAGGCCCTGAAAGTAGATATATTTGGAGAATCTACTTTGTTTCCAGCAAAATTAAAATACATGTTTTCAGAAAATCACAAGACATAATAGAAGTGGGACACATTTATCCCACCCCAGAAGAAAAATAGAGTATAAATAATAGAACCCACAACTCTGATGACATCTAATGAAATTAGAAATAACAAGGACAGACTCAAAGTAATCTCCTGGTAGAAATTATAAATATGAATTCTAAATTATTCTTATATTAAAAAGAAATGAAAATTAAAATTATAGGCTTTTTAGAAAAGAATAACAATGAGTAGCTCTAAATCAAAAGCTGTGGAGTTTCTCTAAAGCAGTAATTATAGAAGTGTTTATTTTCTTAAATGCTTATATTAGAAAATAACAAAAGACTGACAATAAATGACAGTCAAGAAAAAGAACGATATACATAGCAACAAAGAAGGATCTGCTAAAAGTTAAATCAGAAACTAATAATTTGGAAAAACATCAGAAAGCATAGGCCTTAATAATAAACCAAAACTCTTTCTTTGAGAAGATAAACAATACAGAGAGCTCCGAAGGTTTGATTTAGAGAGAAAAAGAAAAAGCATGTTAAGTACAAGAAGAAATATGAATACTTTTGAATTATAAGTGAATAATGTGTAAATTGTTTTACATTCAAAAATCTGAATAGAATGTGTATTTTTCTAGGAAAATTATCAAAAGTGACTCGAGAAGTAGAGTCGGTAAAAAATGTCAATAGGTGACATGTCTGCTCTTTAAAATGGAGCTTGGTTATGAATGTAATTGCACAGACATAAATCTTAACCATCTCATTTGATAGAGGCTCAGCTTTATACTTCTGTTGGATATGTTTCTCAGCTTCTCAGGGCCTCAGTTTCTCTGTGGTAAAATGAGGTAGTAATAGTAACTACTATTAAGGATTATTGTGAGGATTAAATGAAATAGATAAATACACACAGATATAGATATATAGATATATATACACATGTATTTATATCCCTTTGAATGATATTTAAAATAATCTACATGTTAGCTCATATCATCATCACTATCATTACCATTACTGTCAACACCATCATGACCTCACCGTCATTGCCATCATCACTATCATCACCATCACCATCATCATCATGTTACCATCCTCATCACCATCATCACCATCATCGCCATCATCATTACCATCCTCATCACTTCTACCATCACCACCATTATCATCACCACCAATATCATCATAACCCCCATCACTATCATCACCACCATCACCACCAACATCATCATCACCACCACCATCACTAACTGATGGTGATCATCATCATCAATGTTTTTACTGTTGAAGTTTAACAAACATTCAAGAAGAGATCATCTATTATGTAAACAGACTAAAGAACTAGAAGTAACATTTCCAAACTCAACCTTCTGAGGCTCGCATTACCTTGACACCAAAAAAAAATAGGAGAGCATAGAATCAGAGGCTATCAGCGCTCTTAGAGAAGCAGATGAGCAAGGTGGCAAACTGGTCATGGGAACAGCAGGAGTCCTCAGTACCTCGGAGGTTGGGACAGCCCCCCACCTGCTCCGTCCACCCTGCCTGACTTCAGAGGAGACTGAGAGCCTGTCCTGGGGACAGGACTGGAGTGTGTCTGAAGGGAAGCTGCTTAGACGGGATTCATAAGGAGAGTGGGTTCATCACTCCTCAGCTGGAAGCGGCTGAAACAGAGAAGGCATCTGACTCATCTGTGTGTGTAGTCAGCCCCGCGTGGCGTGACGCGTGGACCACTCAGCGGTGTAGTCGCGTGCACACACCTTCCTAGCAGACGTCCTGTTGCTCAAAGTGGGAACACGCAACTTAACCTCTATTATTTGACAGTAAAATATTCCCCCCGGGACACGTTGAAAAATAAAAGAAAGCTTTTTTTAAGAAAAAAGAGATTCTCAGGCCAGATTTTGCCAGCACTGTAACTCATCCCGGGGTCCGGCCCGGGCACTGGTTTCAACGCATGCTTGCAGATCTTCCTGAAGCATCTGTGGTGACGGAGAAGGTGGGTACCTGGGAGTGGGAGCCAAGTGGACACATCTGTCTTGGAAGCATTAAGGGGTGTCCGTGTTCACGGAGCCTTCATTCCCCTCCCAGGGCTCATAGCTGTGCGCCCGCATGCACAGTGTCATCGCTTGTTTGCCTCTGGGCCCCAGGCTGTGTAGTCATTCAGAGGTGCTGCTCCTCAGCCCAGGGCCAGGCCCCTGCCCCTTGTCCCTGGCTCACCTCACCGGCGTGAGGGTCAGGTGGGCTCTGGCGCCACCTGGCTCTTCCACGTTCCTTCAATTTCCTCTTTGATTATTAATGTGGGTCACCTCTTGTGATTCCCTGAACACATCCATCCTTGGATTAGAGGGCGTTTTAAAGAGCTTTGTGTCAACTGGTGATTGAAGACCTCTCAGAAATGCATTCTGTTCTTGAAAATATTTGTGCATGACCTGTCGGTGGCAGAATCTGGGACAGAGGGGGCTCGTCTGTGCCACGATCACAGGTGTGTTCGTCGGCTCGTGAGATTGTGAAGACCATGGCGAGTGAGACCCCGGGGCACCTCGCAGCCTGGGGCTGCACCTGTGTTGCGGGGAGGGGCTGGACCACACTGGGGAGGGCAAGGACTCTGTGTTCCCTAAGTGACCAGGAGAAGAACGGGGCATGAGGACTTCAGGTGGCCGAGGAGGCTGCGCTGGCGAAGGCAGCTGCCCAGCATCGGGCACAGGGAGCAGTACCGGGGATGGGCATGGCCAGTGGGCATGAGCGCTGGCCCGTCCTGAAAACACTGTGTCTGTGGGTAAAGGGCTGAGCCTTATCGGGCAGTTTTCTAAGTCATAGCAAGTGGGTCGGACATACTTTCCTATGGACAGCTTTTTACATTTCTTACAGCTCCATTTTCACTTCTCAAAAGTCAGGACTTCTCACTCGGTAAAATTGAGTCACCCTCGTCCCCATTGGAGGAAATGTCTAATTGAGCTCAAGTGCTGCTGACGGTTTTCCAGAAAAGAGCCTGTCCCTCATGGACTCTTCCCTTTTGTTCCCTGATAGGACGTCCACCCTTGGGATTTCCTTTGGAGCTGCGTTCCTCTCCCTCGCCTTCATCCTCTTCATCTGCTTTGCTGGACAGCTCTTGGTAGGTACTGCGATACGGATGCTGGTCTCAAGAAATCCGATTTCCTGCGTAAAACACAGAGCCTGTGGATTTACCTTCAAAAGATTCAGATCCCAGGGAAGGAAGGTGTACCTCCCTGTCACCCGCCCAGAAGTGCCCAAGGACACTCATGTGCAGAGGATTTAAAGTTAGCTATCCTACTGTAAAACGGTATTTACGTTCTTTCTGTCACCATCTTTGTCATCTCTCTGAGTTTGCAGAGGCTGCCAGCGGATGTGCATGTCATAGGAGGCTTTCGGTGCAGAGAGCAATTCAAATTCATTGCAGTGTATCTTTTATCTTCACTTTAAGATGTAAAACTTGGAGCATATGAAAATAGGTAATGCAAAGAAATTTTTCATTAGCGTTTCCATTTAAAGCCATCATTGTAAGCTCTTATGGGTTAGATATTAGCCCTGGACAGAAGAGTTTTATCCGAGCGACTTCCTGAGTCTAACACTCGTGTCGCTGGCTGGCTCCAGCTCCCTGAGGCCCCAAGAAGCCAGAAGTAGGACAGAGGTCTCCTGGAGAGTCAGTGTTCCCGTGTGTCCCTTGGAGTAGAGTGACACAGGGCTAGGAGTCCATGGTGTCCCCAAGAGATGCTTCAGGGACTCTTCATGAAAATGTCAACGTGACAGTAATGTGCCTCACAAACAGGAATCCGTCAATGAACACACTGTGTGGCATCTCGGTTATAGAAGTGACCATTGATACTTGTGTGTTTTCACACTTGCGAGTTCCTCTTCCAGTTAGACGTGGACATGACCAAGGGGGCAGGTCCGAATTCTCAGTGGCGTCCATCTCCCAGGGCCACCGCGCCCAGGGACGCACCCTGGCATCTAGAGAAACGCCGATCTCAGCCTGCAGGCTTCTACCCTTTTCCACGCTTCCTCATTGTCATTCATTTTGATTTTAAAAGACACACTGTCACCTGTAGTGTTAGTACCGTGCCCAAGTGGCCTCCTGAGTCCTCGTCCTCTTCCAAAGCTCGGAAGCAGGATCCTGGAGCCCCAGGCAGCAAGCGCGTTCCGTCCGATGTGCCTCCAGCCTGTCTCTCAGGGTGGACACCACTCCTTCCACCTCACACCCTTGCAAACTGGTGGCTTTTATTTGCTAACTAAGAGCTTAGGTGTTTCAAATCATTGGATTGCAAACTCTCCCTAAAGTAGGGGCTGCTGTTTCTGGTTTCCTAGAAGCCACACATGGTGTCTATCCCTGGAGACATTGTCAGTTGTACAGAGGAGCAAACACTGACCCCTGGGAACCCTGTCATGTTCTAAATGCTAAGGAGTCTGGTTTCCCATGGCCAGATGTTTCTGGGGTGGAACGGATATGGGTTCCCCGCCCCCACCATCATTCTAGAGACTTCCACCGCTCATCTCGGGTTTGCAGGAGAGGAACTCTCGTGTGAGGCTCCATGGGAAATCTTAGCCTCGTTCTAATGAAAGCAGCTCATTCCTCCGAGCAGACACAGTTCTCACTTTCTATTCCGATGAGTCCAGTCCTGGGAGGAGAAGAGCATAGCGGAAGTGGAGGGTCCCTTTCCCTGGAGAGATTCTATAGAAAGAAACACAGAGTGATGCTGGGAAACCATCTCCAGCTCAACTCTGCGGCCCTGCGGGATGTGTGGCTCTTATGTGGAATCTCCCTCTTGGGCCTCACTGTGACCGACCCTGCTGGGGACACAGCTCCCGGTCCCTCCTGTGCCCAGTCTGTGGT
>RJWH01005867.1:26018-66587 GCA_004363575.1 Solenodon paradoxus
CCCAGTGACTGCCGCCTTGGTGACTGCCCCCTCCCGGTGACCGCCCGCTCGGTGGGCCTCTGAAACGGCCCCATCTCAGACAGCACCCCCTCCCCGTGAAGGAGCCTTGCAGGACGCTTCTGATGCAGCACTGCCTGTGGTCACCAGCTGGGTCTTGTGTTTGTGACTGACGGCTGGTGCAGGCAACAGCCATGTCCTGAACTTGCTCTGCGACCCCACTGCACCCCGCAGAAAGAACCAGACCTGCTCCACTGGCACGTGCGGCCCCTACCAGCCTTCTGGCGTTTCCCTGAGGTTCTCTTCTGCATCTGCTTTCACCAGCTCCGGCAGCGCCTCCTCCCTCACGCACACCCGCTGTCCTCGGGCCTAGGTCCCCTACTTTTCCTTCCCCAGACGCCCCAGCATGGGGCAGTGTCTGGGGCCTGCAAAGTGCACCCGGGCCAAGCACAGGCAGGTCGCTGTCCTTGTCTTGTTGAAGCCCTTTTCATAAACCGTGACTCCTTGACCCAGGCCTGCTTCGGGCCGTCTCTGGTCACCCTCGGACCTTCAGAAACCGACTCTGAGAGCCCTTTCCGCCAGATGACCAAGCCCTCCACTGCATGTCCTGCCTGCGCTCCTCTAGGCAGAAGAACCTCGTGAGCTCATGCCCACCTGCTCAGTTCCGTGTGGGGCTTCCAGCCCTGGAAATAAGAACATGGTACCCGCTGTCCTGAAGGAATGGCAGCTTGCACCCAGAGGCCGCCTCCTGGCACCAAGCTCAGAAGCCTCCCCAGCCCGAGCTCCAGGCTCTGGACTCTCAGCTCCCAGTTGCCTCTTGCCTGACTCCAACTGTTGTTCCCAGTCTGCAGTCCTGGCTCTTCCTTGTCAGCTGTCCCCAGACACCTGCACACCGGTCCCTTCAGCAGGTCCTTCACTTTCTGCAGCATTTCAGAATTTAAAGCCCTGAAGGAGAAGCCAGAGGGCCTCATTCCAACTCTCCTTCCCAGTATTCCTTACCCAGCTGTTGTCTAGATTGATGAAAAACTAAATTCTGGGCGAAATGTCGCTCTCTTAAAGGCTCTTTGGTAAAATGAAAAAAAACGCATCAGTGGATTTAGAATCTAAAATAGTCTTGCAAGAAAGTGTCCTTAATGCTTTGCAAAACCTTCTCACACATGTGAGAGCCTTTAAAGTGTTTCCCTGCATATCACGTGGTCATCCCAGCAGTTCATTTGATCTCAGGGGAAGCGGGGATGCAGGATATGAGACTCGGTTTCACCTTTTTATTACAGTCAGAAATGCGAAATAACCACGGTTGGTATCAGAGTAGAAATTGCACAATTGTTGTCAGATCTCACTTTCTGGACTGCCTGACATGGACTCTGGTTTCTGTCACAAGTACAAGTCTAACTCTAACCAAAAATAGCACCCAAAAAAGAGAAAAAAAACCCGCCACATCTCTAGAAAACGATGCCAGACAGCGCACATGAAAACATCAGAAGCAATTGTCCTCTCCAGGTGGTCGCCCTCTGCCTTCAATGGCCTGGCTCCCTGCAAAGACAAAAGCTCACACATGGGTCCTCTGGAACAAGGAAAAGTGGGTCACACATGGTTGATGGAAAAGCTTTCTGCCCCACAGGGGCGCTTTTCCTTTGAAGTGTATTTCCTCTAACGTCAAAGAAACGCCAGCCTTCTCTTCATCAGTACTTCCCACTATCCCTTATCCATCCCTCGATTCAGCTCTTCCTTTTCATGATGCATCTTATAAACAACTTGGAGCTGGATGCTGGCTCTCTGTTCCCGTAGTCTCTCTCTTTTGCCTGACAAGTGTGATGCATTCACATGTGATATGATTGCAATTACTCCCTTATTTACTTGTTTTCACCTATCATGTGTCTTCTGTGCTTCATCATGTCTCCTCTCCTGCCTTCTCTTGGGTCGATGGAATTTATTTATTCTCCTTTGTTTCCTCTGATGACGTGGAAATTATACATGCTAGCCTGTTCTTTAATGATTACCTTAAAATGACTGATGGGTGTGCCTGACTTAACCATCAGTCTCTCCTTCTTCCTGAAGGATGCAAGGACCCTGCTCAAAATTTCTACAGCTGTCACTCTTTTTCATCATCCGTGCTGCTGTGGCTTAAATGCCCCTTACTGTGAATCACTTTTATTAATCGCTGTTTTCATTTTTCCTGTCACTTAACTATGTCTTTGTTTATTACCATTCTCCCTAAACTCCATTCAAACTCCTCCAGGGCTCTGTCCGGATCCCCACCACATTATTCTTTGACGATCCTCTCCGTGACAACCTGCAGGAAATATACCCACTAAGATTCTGTATTGAAATGGTCTTTTTCCCTCATGGAGAAATTATTTTTGATAATTGTTGTAACATGAAGACATGATTCCACATTTTTCCTGGATAATGATGTGCTGAGGCGAAATCTGTCTTAATTGTTAGTCTTCGGTCGATCACATGTCATTTCTCCTTGATTTTTGGAGGATTTCTCGTTGTCTACGGTAGGCACAAAGTATCTGACTTCTAATTTCCATTGTCTGTAGAACAAGGGCATATCCGTCTTCCTGTTGTATTTTTCTGGAAATTTTTTAATTACAACTTTTTAAAAAATGTTTCCCAGGATGTATAGCTTTGGGGCCCAACCTCTCGCATGGAGCTTGGCAATAGAATTAAAATGCAGATCCCTGGCAACTTTTTAAGTGCCACGTGTCACCCCAGGGACTTGGGCAGAGGCTGGCTGGACACGTCGCCTGACCTCTCCCTGCTCTGCCCTCTGCCCTCTGTGCACAGGTGACAGTCCCAGTGGTGCCTCCCTGGAAGGATGGTCACTAGGAGGGTCATGAGGCTGGCCACTCAGTCGCTGTCCACTGAGACCCCACAGGGCAGCGTCTGGCCATGGGACATGGGGAGGGAGACTGGCTGCCATTCTGTAAAGCGCCCAGTTGCTGCTCCTACCGGACGAAGGTCTCCAACACAGCATGGCTGCTCCCGCTTCCTCGCGCACAAGGGTTGCGCTGGACCACTCAGCGCGATGGGCAGACGGGGGTGAACAAAACAGCGTGGACATAGAATGGGGTCCACTTCATAAAAGGAGAATCTGGTCTGCGCTACAGCACAGATGCGCCTGGGGGGCGCAGTGTGAGTGAGCAAAGCCGGGCGAGGCCGCCTCCCCAGCACCCACCGCAGACAGACGCTGCTGAGATGGGTAGAAGGGGGCTGCGGGGACGCGGGGAGGGCAGTTGGCCACAGGTGCAGACTTTCCAGCACGCAAGACGACCGGTCCTGGAGATCTGGAAACTGCAGGGACAGCATTAACTGCACTGTGCAGTTTGGAAAGTGGTTTGGAAAGCAAGTTTATATCATGTATTTTCAACACATTCAAAAAATTTTAATTAAAGTGAGGTCTTTTCTCCATAGAGGAAACCCCTCCACACCCAAGAATGGGATGAGACACGAGCATGAGCTGTGTGCACGCGTCGTCTTTGGAGGGACAGACGACAATCCGCTTGTGGCCTGTGTGGCGTTCTGTGTGTTGATCCATTTTCTGTCTGCAGCGGCGGAGCTCACGAAAGCTGCTTCACTGTGGCTGTGATCTGGGGCCCAGCCCTGCCCCGTGTGGTCGAATTCACTGACTTTTCCTTGAACAGAAAATGTTTTCAGCCTCATTTCAGGTCTATTTTAAGGCACATGCAGGCACAGCCTCCATTCAGCCTGGAATTTCCTTCCTCTGTTCTTCGTGTGTCACGCAAGTGACAGCGTGGTTTTGAGAAGGGTTTCGACCAGGTGTGGTCCCCAGGGAGGGCAGACTCCCCGCATTTAACCTCCCAGGGCTCTCGCGCACCTGTACTTCCAAACGTCGTAACGTCGTAAAGAACGGGAAAGAAACCAGAAATAGCAACGCGTTTCTTGCTCTTCTCTTCCCAGCAATGCAGCAAAAAAGCGTCGGCCTCTCTCCTGTGGCTCCTGAAGCCAGCGGGCATCATCGCCAGCCGGCCCTGGCCGAGGGTCTGCCTGACGGTCATCACCACGGCCATCACACTGACCATGGCCGTTTTCAACATGGTGAGTCGGGGCCTCTTCCACCCCATGCCTGTCTTGGTGGGATTTTGTAACCCTGCTCCCTCGGCGACACCAGTTACTGTTCCTCACAGCCCACACCCACCTTTGCGACCAGGCTTCTCGAAAGAGAAGGGCGTTTTCTGGAGCAGCTGCCCCGAGAGAGGGAGGCTCCTTCCAGCTGTGTCCCCTCGAGCTCCAGCTCCTGGGGATGGAAGGACATTGGTGTCAGGACAGCCCTGAGGGCTGACGGGACCATGTGACTTGGAGGGCACAGTGGGAAAGGATCGTGCTGCATGCTGAGCAGGTCAGATGTCCGCCCTTCCCAGCCGTGCCGCAGTTTGCACTCGGCCTCCAGTCGTCATTCCGGGGCCTCTGGCTGGCACTGAGAGCCGGCACTGGTCTGCCGTGGTGGCGCTCAGCGGGAAGGGGCTGCGGCTCCTACACACTCAGGACAGCACCAGGCACTTGCAGATAGTTAGCCAGCGGTTGCTCGTACCATCTCGACACTGTCGTCGCTGCTGTTCCTAAAACAGACACCAAGGTCCATGCACGTGCACACCGAGCTCCTTACTTAGCCTAAGCTCTACAGTGCGTACGTGCTGGTGCTTCCCTGGTTGTTCTAGAAGCATAAAGCAGGTTGAGCGATAGAGCATCCCTGCTTGGTAACAACCCGTCGTTGTCATCAATGAGACTTGGTGAAAAAGATCTTGCTGAGCACGAACACCCGCGCACTGCATCACAGACACTCCACGCTGGAGAGCTCCCGCCCGCCCAGAGGTGGCGGGACAGCCAGCCGTGGACGCGTGTGCAGGGAGGAGGGCCAGGGCCTGCCAGACCGAATTCTAAAGGCTGGTGGAGGGACACGGGAGAGGGAGGGTGGCATTCGCCACCAGGGACAAGGAGAAAGCAGACATTTGTATTTAAGAGTGGCGGAAAACGGGCTGAAGAAGTAGACAGACCTTGCATGTTGGCCTGGGATCTGTCCTCCAGCATTAAACTCTACAGTGCCCTTCCTCTGAGAGCCCAGAGGTTCAGCGGGTAGCAGCCAGGCTCAGGGATGAATGGCTCTCCATCCAGGTCACTGCCCAGTAGTCATCCGCAGGACACTGGGATGGGACCTTCACCGCCCTCCTTCCTCCCACACCCTGCCCTCCCAGGAGGGGGTCTGCGGATTCCGGGGTGCCTTCCCACACTGTCGCCTGAGGACAGGCATGCTGGCACCCCTCCTCCCCTGACCGCATGCCCAGCTCCCTCCAGAAACCCCCTAGAGCAGGCCTCAGGGCACAGCCAGGAACAGGGGTCCACCAGCCTCCTTCCTCCACCCCGGCCCAGCCTGAGAGCCCAGCTCTGGGAAAAAGTCCCTCCTGTGGGTTCCCCGGGGGCTGAGTTTTGGGCAGGCAAACCCACAAGCTGTGGTCTTCCTGGGGATCAGATGGCCCTTGGCCTTGTGTTTCCGTGAGGAGGTATCTCGTTGTATGAGCTCACAGTTGGCCATCCACTGTCCTGGGCCGCCTCCTGCGCCCCTGTAAACTAGGGGTGATGCTAAGTGAATCTCCCTCTGCCTCTGTCCAAGCAAACACAAGAGCTGAACTGGACTGGGCAGTCCCAGCACCCGACCCATCTTCCTGCCTTGGGGACGATGCAGCCATTTCCCAGGAGGGGGCCTTGTCTTCTAGAATCAGGAACTGGCTGGCAGCGTCCTTTATTCCCAACAAGGACTTCACCAACACTGGCTGCTGAGCAGCTGGAAAAGTGTCCTATCCACATAGCAAAGGACTATCCCTGCTCGGAAGGAATCAGCATCCAAGGGCCCAGGCAGAGGCCCAAGACCTGTCAGCCAAGGGCTTCCCACGTGGAGACCTGGGGCATCTGGCTGTGCCCACAGCCCGAGCTCCAGCAGGGCTGGGGCAGCTTCAGGTGGGGAGCGTTAGATGAGACGTGAGACGGAGACAAGAGAGACCATCCCGGATGCGTCCTTCTGCATGTGAATGACTGGCCACTAGGAGGCCTGCCGGTCCTGCACAGGCAGGGCGGGAAGACACAGTGGAGGAGGAAGGTGGACAGAGGCAGCGGGCGGGCCTGAGACAGGAGTGTGTGTCCTCAGTGCGACCTCCTGTGTGACGGGTGCCTCACTGCTCTAAGACACCTGGCCGCCGTCAGGGCAGTGAGTGCAGGAGAGCTGGCAGGTGGCTGGGTCAGAAGGGCGCCCTCCCAGCAGAGGGCCACCAGCCAGAGGGGCGAGGGGATCTGACAGACGGCGTGTTGGGTTGGTCCAACGGGTGATTGTCACAGCGTCCTCAAACAGAGCCTCCTCCTCTGTCCAGAGCGCGTCCGCTCACCTGCTTGCAGCCAAGAAGACCCCTGAGCGGCGGCCTTCGTCCTGGGCCGGGGCAGCATGACCCTTATCACAGCGTCCACATAGTTGAGCGAAGCCTGTTCTTTATCTTTTCTTGTCTCCTCGGAAAATGACTTCTCCGCAGGACTGGTCGTATGATCCAGTCTGGTGCACTAGGTCCTCAGGAGCATCACCCACAGGCCCTGGGAAATGTCACTTGACATGTAACAAAGACGGTCCCAACATCGTGCTTTCAATACATTTAAGTGGGATGTTTTTCCTCAGCCACCTTGTCGGAAGCATCGTTACTGGGGCCTCCGGTTTAGTTAGCTCAGTCGTTATCCAGCGAAAGAAAGGATGGGCGCAGCAGGCAAGCAGTCCTTGAAACAAGGGCATCACCACTTACGTTTGTAAAATTTGGATTGAACTTTTAGAAAACCAGGACTCATAACCTAGTTTTTGTTTCTGGTTTTTTTGTTTTTTTTTTTTTTTTAAGGAAAAGTACAAGCAGGAAGGCGAGGAGACAGGCAGGAAGAGAGAAGAGAAAGAAGCACTTTATTTGATTTTTATTTTGCTGTTCGCACTGGTTGTTTCCCCCCGGACCTGGGCCTCGAATCCAGGGCGGGGTGGGGGTGGGGCGTGTGGTCTGCGCGCCTTCCGAGGTGGCCGACCTAACCACTGCTCCACCAGGGGATGTCATATCACCTCGATTTTTGAAGACAGAATCTAAGTAGTAAACAAATCAAAACTGGCAGCTAGAATTTCCTCTGGGAAAATTAGTAAGGACTGACAGGCAGGTCAGCCATGCTGTAAATGTGTGACACCCCGAGCTGAGGAGCAGATTGATTTTACAGTCACATCGGGTCTTTGAAAGCAGGAGTTGCAGCCTCAGTTCCAGAAATCCACCTTCCGGGCCATTCTTCTCTGTGGCCGATTGCCAGAGACTCAACAAGGCCCTTACAAGTGTGGCGGTGGCTGGGCGACACTCTTGTTTCTGCCACCGGTGCGCAGGGAGAGGAAGTCAGAGGTCCTCCGGCTGTGTGGGGGGCGCCCTGAGATCCGAGGCGCCTCTCCTTGCAGATGCCTCTCAGGGGTCCCTCGAAGACATTTCATGAAACAGCAGACAGCCAATGTGAAGTCCCTAAGCAGGGACGACCACCATCACATCTTACCAGTCACAGACAGGAGGACCTGTCTTGGGAGCACCGCCTTTGATCCCATCGAGGACGGAGGCACCCTCCGGTGTCTGGGCCCCAGCACCTGAGTCCTCTGCTGCGGGCACCCCAGCTCACCCCCACCCCCACGGTGGGCCTATGCCGTGGACAGGTGCTGGGCTCACAGCAGGAGGCGGCTAACAGGCCACTGCCCCCTTCCGAGGAGACGTCACCTCCCCGGGGGGTGCAGGGACCAGCCACTGGCCCCAGCCACCACATAAATGCTCCCGTGTGGCTGCCGTGCCTCCCCCCGGCCCACCTCAGGGAGCTCCATGCTGGAGGACTTCAGCCAACGCAGCAATGCTTTTATTTTCTCTCTGCTCTCCTTGGGGACACGATCTCTAGACCACGTCAGTCACTCGCAGATGGCATGTTTGCCATTTCCTCACAGAGGCTTCTCATCCGAGCTTCACACCCATATTTCAGCACCCAGAGCGGATCTTTGGGGTGCGGTGGGGAGACAGTGGTGCTTTTTGTTTAGGTGGCTGAGAAGGAGCTTTCATTTCTACCGGGAAACTCGACCTTTTTAAAATCACAGCCTTGGGCGCACCCTTGTGCCGCAGGTGGCTGAGACGCTGGCCCGCAGCAGCGTCACCGGTGCAACCCAGGGTCGGGCCTGAGAGCCGACGGGTGAAGCCCAGCTGGCGAGCATAAAGGCTCCCTCCTCCCTTAAGAAAAGAGAGACAAGCAAAGTCGCAGATTCATGCAGGTGTTCATGCACAGCCCGTAAGATCGTTGGATGCTCTTTACAGACAAAGAAAAAATGCTTTCCTTTACCTCGTACTTTTTTTTTTCTGTTTTGACGTTTGTTATTTTTCCTTTGTGCTTTGTGTGTGAGTGTGCATGCGTGTGGGTGGGTGTGTGAGAGTGTGGGGGGTGTGAGTGTGAGAGCGTGTGTGGGTGTGAGAGTGCATGCGTGTGTGTGGGTGTGTGAGAATGTGCATGCATGTGTGTGGGTGTGGTGGGTTAGTGTGAGCGTGCGTGGGGGGTGTGAGTGTGTGTGCATGTGGGGGTATGTGGTGTGAGAGTGTGTGAGCATGTGGGGGTGTGCATGTGCAGGGGGTGTGAAAGTGTGTCCGAGTGTGTGGGGGGGGTGTGAGTGTGTCTGAGTGTGTGTGTGGGTGTGTGTACACACATAGAATAGTGACAGGTGTTGGAGATCATGCATCACAAGCGTCCCCTTCAGCCGTCCTCGCGTGTCTGCGCCAGGATGCTAGGTACATCTGCGTGCGGTGTCATCATCCCAACAGAAACTCTGTCCCCACGGAGCAGTGTCCCCTCCGCCTCCCACAGCCCTGGAAACCCCTGTTCTTCGGTTTCCGTGCTTGCTACGCGGGGCCATCGCGTAAGAGGAACCACGCGCGTGTCCTCCCACGCAGCGCCCTGCTCCTGCGGTGCTCGCTCTGCCTGGGCTCAGTCCCTGCACAGCAGCTGCACTGGGCTGACCCTGGATTTTCCCACCGGCGACATGCAGCCTCGTCACCTGCATCTCCGCCTCCTCTGCCATCCTCTTTCCCTCAGAGGAAAGATATGATGGCAGCTGTACGGGCCCCACGAGCTCCGCCCCGCGGACTGTGAGGCGGGACTCCCAGCGGTCCCCCGTGTGGCCTCGCACTCAGATTCAGACACTGTTCCGCGGCCTCCCCGGCCCCACAGGAGCCGTCTGCCCGCGGACCGACTTGTAAAACCTCACTGCACTGACATGACAGAAGTTCCGGGTCCGTGTCACTAAGCACGACAGGCGAGGATTTCCTGAGATACTAAACCGCTGATGTTCACAAACGTGACGCCCCATAGAAAGGGGAGAAAAGCAGTCAGCTACTCAGACTGGTGTCAGATGCCGGAGTTTGGGTGCGAACTGCAAATGACCTGGGTGCTTTGTGTCTCGTTAGAGTCCAGCTGACCGTTTCAGATCATGTATGGGAAGCTCCATTCTGCCCTTGCATTTGTTTTTTTGGCAAGATCACCATGTGATTTTTTGCACATCGTTTTGCCATCTCTGCCAAGAACCTCTAAGAGAAAAACAGCACGTGGCACCGCTTTGTGAGGGGCAGGCGGGGCCTTCGCCATCCTCACCTGGCGGTCCACCTGGACATGCTGTTCCCGCCCAGTGACACCTGCATGATGCCGTCAGGTGCGAAGCACGGTGTCAAATCATGTTCGCAGCCTCAGACTGTTGGCAAGACGTGATTCTGCGCCATGTTAAGTGGCCTGGGAAGTGTAAACGTGGGCAGTTCAGCTAGAACGCATCAGAGCCACTGTGGTAGGACTTCTCGTTCAGGGACATCACTTTGCCAGTTATAACAGAGGCTGTGCAATTCTCGAGCGAGTCCAGGAGGACTTCCCCAGGTGGTTAGGGTGTCAGAAGCGCGTCCTGCGGAGAAAGTTGTGTCCATTTAGCCCGGAAGGGAGGGGCGGAGGACTTAAGAGCGCTCGGGCATCTGCCTGACCACACGTGGGTGATACCGTGAGTTGATTCTAAAGGGAGAAAGAAAACAGAAGAGGGGAAATTGAGTCTAAATTGCATTGTGGTGCCACATGAATGAAGACTTCCTTGAGGTTAGGGCTAGTGGAGAAATACCAGACAAAAGGAGGCAGAAATATTGCTACATCTAGTGATTGAAGTTCTCAACTGTTTTTCAAGTCCAAACCATCCTATTTACTACACGGCCTCCTTGCAAGATGAAGTTCTCACAGCAACAAATCGATTTTTTTCTCTATATGGTGATATGCTGAAGATGCTGTTGTTAATAATGTTAAGATCCCAGGTGCTAAAGGCTGGTAACCTACCAAGCTAAATAGTGTCCTCTTAGCAATTATCTCTTGATTCTCTAGTATTTAAGTCAGTTATATATGTGCATTGCAGCGCAGACTGGTTCATTGTGTCCACGGTGCAGTAAAGACAGAAGTCGGATGCTGGTGCTGGAGGTGGGGAAAGGTTGGTTATGGAGAGATGCCGGGCAAGGCGGTTGTAGAGGTTCTGTTGGCCAAGCACACCTGTGGGGGCGCCGTGCACCACGGCGCGGCACCTGGGACATCGGTGATTGCAGGCAGATTCTGTAAGGCTCAGTGCTGGTCTCTGTACCGCTGTGGAAGACAGTCGACGAGAGGATGCAGTGGTCAAATGCCAGCAGTTCCGCGGTTGCGATGCACTGGTTCAGCTGGACGATGAGGGTCATGCGTCCTGCTTGAATGCCTGGTTCCATTTGGGTCATTCAAATGAAAATTATACTGTTTTGGAGCCCAGTGCTTGCCAAGCTATGCCTTCATTCATTTATTTTCTGACATGATATTTCCAATGAATTAGCATTTTCATAGTTCAAACGGGGCTGTGACATGTTCAATGAACTCTAGCAGTGTATAAAGAAATCTCCTACGTGTCTTTGATTTTTAAATCAGCATGTTGGCTTTCTTAAAGGGTTAGAAACACAATATCTAGTATGATTTTTGGAATCTAAGAGAAAATGTTCCCAAGGATATACTGAAGGACTGCCTTCTTATGTACCTCTTTACATGAGTTTGGGTATTGGACAAGAACACAGCTGCCAAAGGCAATACATCAATAGAAGCAAAAAAAAAAAAAAAAGAAAGAAAAGCCGCCATAGGAACGATACAGAAAAGTTCAACTTTTTAAACCTGGAACGTGAACAGTTAGCCCTGTGCAGAAAACACCCCCCTAGTTGATGGAGGAGATGAATTTCCTTCAGTAAATAAAGGGACCTGACCTCCTGACCCTGCTGATCTCAGTCACGATCCAGAAAAGTAACTGATTCTTGGCCATCAAGCAGTGTGCACTAAAGCTTTTGTAGAAAACAGAGAAGGAAGAAGAGAGAGAGATGGCAGGAAAGGGAATTTCTCCTGCCTTGCTTGCAGATGGACACTGTCCTGCTGTTGGTGACATTGTTGCTGTCACAGAATAGCCCTCTTCATTTCTCTTTAAAAAAACAAAACTGAGTTCCCCTTTCCAGCAATCCTGAATATCTGTCCTCTTGAATGTTAACACGTCCTAATTCTGAGCCTCCAAGCACCCAGAAACAGTGGACAACAATGACGATGTTCATTCCTATGTTGCACTTACCACATCAGTTTCTTCTCTTAAACCTAGAAACTCACAACATTCCATTGGCTTATACAGCATTTGAGCCAAAATGGCAGAGATTCTGCCAACGCACCTTCCGAAGGCCCTGCTTTTGTGCAGAAAGTTGACGTCTGTTTGTGTGGCGGGGTCAGCCTTCAACAGAATTCTCACCACCTCCTCTGCCCTGGGCTGTGTGCATTTACAGTTCATATTCTATTGAGGGGCTTCTGTTTTCCTTACTATCATTCATGTAGCTCTAGAATGTACTGCCAGGTGCAGGGCACAGCAAGAAAGAGTTGTTTCTTTTTTTAGCAGAAAGTAGGCATTGTCTGATTTCCCTTGCATGTGATCTACAGAGAAACCGAACAAACAAATGAATTAACTCAAAAATAATGGACTTTTAGGCAGTAAAATTAAACTTGTGGTACAGGAAGAGAAGGGAAGGGGTGGGCTAATGGGACAAAATGGATCAATGATATGATGAAGGAAGAACTAGGCCTGGTGGTGAATTTACTGCATCTATCCAGATGTTGATGCACCTCTGAGGTCTATAGAACATCAGGATATAATGTTTGTTCAATGCAATTAAGTAAGTAATTTTTTTAAAAGAAATGGTCAAAGCTCCAAAGACGACAAGAAGTTGCTCACATTGAAAGTAGAGGTGCTGGGTCACGGCCCCCACCCCCCAGCCCCCGGACCGCCACCTGTTCTGCCCAAGGAACAGTCACTGAAAACTCCTCACCCACCTGCTCCCTTCTTAATCTCATTTGTACAAATTCATTGAAAAGATCCATTTTTGTTGCAGTTTTTCCTGAGTGACTCAGAGGAAATGATCCCTCCAACGGCGAATATATCAAACACAAGTCTTCCTGTCTCAGATCAGCAGGCCGCGATCCTGCGAGCGCAAAATCTGTTTTTCCTCCCGGTAAGGATGCCTCATTCGTCAGTCTTGCTCTCGTTGCCTTCCTGTGTGAGATCAGCCTTATGGTGTGGTCTCCGCTCTCCCGTTGACTCTAGACTTCACTTTCCTTCTTCCGTGTCTATAGCTGAGTCGGAATTGACCGAGTGAAAATCGTCAGCACCCCTGGTGGAGGCGAACCTAGTGCCTCAGACACAGATGTCAAAGCATATGAACCCCGAAGTCTGCCTCATGTTAGGCGCTATGTTCCTGCAATGCAGTAAATCTTTAAGAAAGCGTGCTAGTCATCCATCAGCAAAGTCCCGGCTAATGGAGACATTTGCAAACTGAGAATGTCCTTTAGGGTTGCTCTTCATGATGCTTACCTTTGTTCTCGGATCTGCTCCACTCAGCGCGTGTCCCAACATTACCGATTCAGTCGTAGTCACTGAGTCCCTGGGTTCTTCACTCGCAGACCCAGAGCATCAGTCTCGGCTCCCCAACTCTGTTGACAGACACCCGTCTCCTATTTCTGCTTCTCCTTTGGCCTCAAATGCTGGTCAGGGATCGGTCCTCAAGCAAGCCTTGTAACAGACTCCCTTCAGGCAATGTCAAACAGCCTCGTGGGAATTTCAAACTTCCTGACGCATCAGTCTCTGTAGGGCAAGGAGAGAAATCAGTTATTTACTTCCTGATTTCTTCCTTGCAGCATGATTTGTGTTTCAAAAATACATCTTCATCCTTCCCTTTTCCTGTTCTGAGTAGTCGCCTCAAAGAAGCATCGACTGTGCCCATTTTGTGTCTGTCCCATGTGGTCACTTCTGAGAGTGCGAGGTGGGGTCTTCAGTTAATCACACGTGTGCTTTTAAAGAGTCCTAACAGTTTGGTGGCGTCCCTTAGCTCTGGTGCTCGAGGACACGTGTCTTCCTCATCCTCTTTCTCCGCTGTGTGTCTCTGATGTCTGCCATTCGTTCTGATTCCTGCCTCATCACTTCCCTCTCCCGGGAAGCTCACGCTGGAACTTCTGTTGTTGGATCGAGACCCAGGCCACTCGGAGGCAGCCGACAGCCCTGTCACTGCCCCGGGGCCCCAGGAAGCCAGGGTGGCATTGATGCCCTCCCTTTTTTGAGGTACTTGGGATGTACATGGACTGCGCCCAGCAGACACATGCTCCGGGCCACCAGAGGCCCCTGCACACCCATGTGTCTGTCGTAATGGTGTGAAGGTGAGAGTCTGCATCTTGAAGCGGCTCCCTGGCTGGGTCCTGACTTGGGGCCTTGGAGCCGCTTCTTTGGAGAAAGATCCCACGGACCCTGCGGTGAACGGACCCTTCTCCTTGAACAGCAGCGGGACCCCCACGGTCAGCGGGCCCTTGAAGGAAAGAGCCGAGCTCGCTGCACTCACCAGCCCTTTTGGTTGCATGGCTCCCTGAAAGGTGCACGTCCATAGGAAACAGCACCAGGCTGGCAAAGCCTGTGCGACGCCGCTCATCCCATGTCACCCATCCGCCTGTCAGGACAGAACACGTCCCGCGCACGGCATCACGCAGGACACTCCAGCCATCGTTCCCAGGTCTGTTTCAGGGAGTCTGGATGATGACTTCTTTCCAGAAGAAGCCAATCCTTAGCAACCCCAGATGGGTAAAGGTGACCTTCACTCAGCGGTCCAAGATTCTGCAGAAAGGCAGAGCAGACTCTTTGAAACCGAGGTCAGCCTTCATCAACAGGCCACTGTTGTTCCATAAGCCTCGGGAAGAGGCTTGTGTGAACTTTGCAGGGAAACACCGATGCTCACACACTGTTGGTGCAGAAGCAGCTTCATCAGCACGTGAGCTGAGGCTCCCCGGGGCCTCTTGCCTTCCCCTTGGTGGCAGGAAAGGAGCGTTGGGAGAGAGCTTTGTGGCCGCGCACAGCTTTAGCGTTATTTCTCGAGCTCTGGGCAGCTGGAGAGCGGCGCTGCCGCTGGCGGCAGCTCTGCTGGGGCTGTCAGAAGGCATCGGCGCTGACGTCCTTCTACCTGGCAGCCCTGACCTTGGAAGTCCACTTTCAAGAGTTAACTTAAAGGGTTTTCATCAATGTCTTTATATAACGCCAACAACAAGCAAGAAAGTAGAAGAAAGGAAACAATCTGAATGTGGGAGTAAAGTTTAAATGTTCTGCTCTAACCAGACAAGAAGTCAGTACAAAATAAGTTGAAAAAAAAGCATCTGTTGACATAGAAGGGCGTCTTCAGAAGCTATTCACTGAAAAGTATTCACTTAAAAACATGCCAAATGATATGTTCCCACTTTTAATAAAACCAATAATAAGTAGCAAAAAAAAAAGAAAGAAAAGGAAAAGGCTGGGAAGTTAGAGACAGAATAATGACTAGTGTTTCGAACTGCACACTGAAGCTTGTAGGAGACCCTTATTTTTATGTTCTTTTCTGTATTTCCTAATTTTTAACATCAGACGTTATTACTTCTGTTGCGGAAAGAGAAGTCAGCCTGACAGGCTGCTCCCACGCGGCACAGGCCACCCAGGAGGTGCTGACCACCAAGGTGCAGACCACGAGGGTCCGAGGACTGGGGTTCGGGGCCCGCGTGGGGGAGGGGGCGGACAAAACTCAAAATGCCAGAAAATCAACTAAAAAGGCCCTTTGCCATCAAGTCACTGCATGCCGTTCCAGACACCTGCCTGTGAGGTAGGGGTGGTTGGAATTCGCATTTTCCGGGTATAGAAACAAAACCAGAATAGACATAATCATTCACCCCAGATTGCATGCTTCCTTTGATGTTAAAATGCAAGTCGATTTCATCCTTAACTATATCAAGAACACCAGGAACTGTCAACTAACATTAACTACACTGACGTAAAACACATAAGTGTTATTATTGGCTTATGATAATAGCAATTACGTATTTAAAATAATACTGATGAATGATATTAGCAATTGCTGTGAACTAATAATTGTGTCAGCTCGATCAGAAGCAAGGCTCCTAGTGTTTGCATCCCAGAGACGTCAGCTCAGCAGCTCACAGACCGAGCTCTGAACCTCAAGACCCTGGCCGGCCTGTGTCTGCAGGGATGCTGGTCTTCAGAGCTTTTCCCATCGTCTCCCTCGTTCACGTACCCCCGTCTCGTCTGGGGGTCCCACCTACCCTTGCCTCACCCCGACCACCTGTGTGTGGTCTCCCAGCATTCTAGAAAGGCTATTTCATCAAAAATGGACTAAAATGCTACTTTCCATTAACCTGCTCCTAAAATGTGAGAGAGCACTGTGCAATCTTACCTGACGGTGTGAAACCTGCTGCGTGTCAGCATAGGCTTGGGTCGCATTTCCAACTGGGAGGTCGGCAGCGTGACCAAGCACCGCTGCCCCAGCCGCCCTGGCCCGGCCCGGCCCGGCCCACGCCGGAGCCTTCTCGCACGCGCAGGTACCGGCTCTGCTGCTCCTGAGCTGAGTAGGAGCGTGACTTTCTTTATAGCGGTGGATTTCAAGCGCAATTTTAGCAGCACAATTCTTTTTAAGACTAGCCTTACAAAACCCCAATTGATGCGAATAGCAGTGGGGATTATAGAGCTTCCCAAGGGCCTGACGCGTCTGCTGTATCATACTCACCTTCTCCTGGACTCTTCAAGGTGGCTGTCGCCATCTTCCCACCTTGAGTCACCTGTGTGGGTGCAGGGTCTCCCTTCATTGAACCAGGGAGCTGCCTAAAGCATGGGTGGGGCAGCACTCGGGGGTGAGGGGCTGCCCACTGCTGTTCCCAGACAAGCTCACAGTATTTAAGGGGCTCCATGGACGCCAGTGACCTCTGACTGCAAGACCGCAGGCTGTGAACAAGGCTGCCCACACCCCTCCTGGGGAGAATGCCCAGTTTCCATCTCGCTTTGTTTAAGGCTCTAATGTCTCTAACTGGCACTGCAGACCAGTGCTGCGGAATGGCGACAGAGGCGCTAACCACGGGGCGTGTGGAAGTGCTTGCCCACATGTCATCAGTCACCAGGGACAGGCCCACCCATCCAAACGCTCCGCAAGGTCCAGCTCAGGAGTCTAGCCTGCACAGACCCCCCCCAGCCCGCCGGGGAGCTCCCAGCCTGTCCAGGTGGCTGCTCCCAGCGCCTATGCCTCCCTCCCCTCTGGAGGGTCCTCAGTCACTTACCCCGGTGGTATCAGGTCATAAAGAAGCACAGGCTTACTCTCTCGCCCCTCCTGCTCCAAGGATGACAGAGTCAGTGTTCCTGTCCCTCTCACATCTCTCCTGGGCCTCTCGTCAGCCCCAAGGATCCCCAGGACACGTTTCCTCTCCTCTCTTCTCTCCCGAGTCAAGTGGGTGGAGTGGTGGTCAGAATGTGGAGGGCGGACATCAGGGGGGTATTCAGGGCCAAAGAAGTGGACCCGAAATACCCAGTATCCCTTAAGTGTGGCCACCTGTTCATCTCGCCAGCCCATGTCCCAAAGAGTGACCCATCACTGTGTTATCCCGGGGGAGTGGCTGACCTGCCCTTGAAAGCAGAGATGGTTGACCTCACACTAAAAGCCGTCAATTAGTCCACCAACAAAATGAGTCCATTGGAAACTGCAACAAAAAGGTGAATTGGAAAGTGTGGTCTTTGGCGAGACTCATGTCCACTTTCCCGAAGCCAAATCAGCGTCCTTTCTGCGACACGTCGTCGCAGGTCTCAGCCACGGCTGCAGAGGCCCTCCCACACAGCTGGGTGAAGAGAAGACTGCTGCCGGTTGGTGTCACGGCTCTCTGCGGTCCGTCTGCCATCCGCACGCCCAAGGACGCGTTTCTTAGGACGCCCCGCCCCCAGGAGCCGTCTGTGCATGGTGGCAGCTGTCCGCACCTCCCTTCCGCTGGGTGGACCAGCATCACTTCCATCAAAGACACAGGCTGGCCAGATGCGGGCGGGCTCTCTCCTCCAGCCTCCAGATTCCGTGTCAATGTGGATGGATTTTCAAAAATGCCAAGTCGAGGCCCCCAGTGGGGACCCTGTGTTGGTTCCTCCCTCCTATGGGAGCCTCTAGGAGAGAAGGGAGCACACTGGAAGGGTGTCCGCTGCTCTTGCCCACGGCGAACCTGGGGAGCTAGTACCGGCAGCGTTCCTGAGACGACCTTAACTGGGAAAATGAAAGAGCTCTCAATGACAGAAATCACCCTTTATCTGGGTCTGCTTCCGAGGATGAAACAAAGTGGAATAGCTTATCAACAGCTGCTTTTTTCGAAGGCAGCATTTATGCACCACAGATCCCATCAAGGTTGTATAAAGATTATTACACATTACTGAGTGCGGCTTCTGTTCCAGGGATGCCAGGACAGTAGGCGCGTCTCTTGCCATCAAAATCTCACAGTAAAGCAAATCAAGTCTTGTGAGCACAGCAGCTCCCTCCCCTCCTGGGCACCACACTTTGTCATCTGGCTTCCTCCAGCACCACCAGCCTCACTGTACAGATGGAGACTCGTGACACAGAAGGTTGGCTCTCTGGCTAAGTCACCCTGCTGGTGAGAGGGACTAAATTCAGGATACTGTCTGTGCAGCGGAGAGCAGTGCCGTGGCGGAGGCCGGGGACACCCCCTGAGGGCCCCAGAAGGTGGAACGAGCTGACCTCACCGCACGCGCGTCTTCCCTGCTCCTCGGCCTGCTCCCCCCAGGGTATCCACACCTCACGCTGGTCACAGCGCTGTAACTCTGTTCTGTTTCACAGAGTCCCTGTGACACGCAATTTCCCTTTTAATTAAATGCCCAGACTTGCTTGCACCTTTTAGAGGGCGGCCGGATTGCCTAATAGCCTCCCAGCGAATTAAATCACTGCCAGACGAGCGCGCGCACTCTGCTGCTGTGGGTCTGTGCGTGAACAGAGTCCTGTTGTTTGCGTTTGTTAGAAACTGATGACATTGACCTAGAATATCTGTTTAATATGGAATTTTGTATAGACTATTTCTGAAAACTATTTGGCAATAATGCAGGATTAGTTTTACCGCACAGGCTATGCTGATTCAGCAAGACATGTGATCGGTCATTGTTTCCTAAATCAAGAGCACTCAAGAGGTAAAAGGGGTTATTTTATGGCGAAGGAAGGGCTGTACCGGGTGGTGATAAAGGAAGTTCTCTAGACAGATGTCCTTTACAGTGACACTCACCTCCAACCTCCAGAATGTTGCGAGGAAATGTTCCTTCAATTAAAAAAATAATCTTATAATCAATAAATCAATAAATCAACCATCACATGTGCTCAGGCACTTACACGGATTAAAGAATAGAAAAGGCACCTGCTCCGCGGCCAGTGTGTAAGTCAACCACGTGAGTTTGTGGCTGGTCTCCACTTTGAATTCTGAGGCCCACATTTCTCAGTACAGCTGCTAAGGGCTCATCTGCTGCATTCTCCCCCCAGTACTTGATATACAGCTGCATCCTGGGATTGATATCCTGCTCTGTTTTCCTGCGGGTGAACTACGAGTTGAAAATGCTGATCATGACGGTGGCGCTGGTGGGTTACAACGTCATCTTTCTCCACACTCACGCCCGTGTCCTGGACGACTACAGCCAGGTCTTATTCAAGAGGTAACCTGCCTCCTCCTTCCTCTCCTTACTTCCTTTCTGTCATGGGGTGAGGGGAGAACAACAGGAGTGTGTGTGCTAAGTAGATGCAAACGAGCAATCACTGAGCGCGAGTTTCCTTGACGTGATGATGAGGGAAATGACGTGTGTCTTACAGTGACAACCCAGGATCCCTTCAGGGGTACAGTGAGATAGATATATGAAGGGTTTCACAGAGACAGTCGGTGTCATGGTCTGAATGGTAAGCCAGGTGTCAGAGTGACCTTCCGGTCAGTGACAGACAGAAGACGTGACCGTGGTAGGAGGTTCCGCCATCTTGGTTTGTGCGCTTACGCTCTGGGATGTCTCACAGTGACAGAATCACCTAAGAATGTGCTTCTCAGAATGTATCTGCGCACTAAGCAGCACCTGGCTATATTGATAAGAACTGTCTAGAGTTTCTCAAGCTCAGATTTCCTGGTATTTTGGACAATTTTCTTTTGGGTTTTCATGACCCCTAGTCATGATAACCAAAAATGACTCTGACCTTTGGCATATGTGTCCTGCAGGGCAAAATACTCCCCCAGGTCAGAACAAATGAACTGATATACACAAAAATACGGGGAAAATAAGTGGTTATATTCAGAGTTCTAGCGCTCAATTTCTTATCGGTGATTTCCTAAAATACCCCTAGGTGAAGGGAGTACTAGCAGAGGTGGCAGCTCCCAATTTGACGAAGTAATTGATTTCCAAGAAAAGATGAGATTTCTTTTCCAGCCTTAAGGCTGGATGCTGTGAGAGTTACCTCTCAGGCTTGCTTGCTCATTGGAAGAAAGCCTTCTTATCAAATCACTTCCTTACATTCACAGTGAATACATAGTCTCTGTTTGAAAAAGGCGTGGTTTAGTCATGATATCCTCCATCTCACATCTTCATGACAAACGATGCTTTATATCAAATGTTAGGTTTATTTCTGGACCCACTAGTTTTCCAGTGCTTTTGCATAATTCTCCACCATATTTCTTTTACTATAAAATAAATGCCTTAATTATCTGCATAGACTTGTAGCTCAAGAAAGGTGGTTGTGCTGACTGCACAAGGTCCTTCGACCTCTCCAGTCTCCAGAACAGTGGTCACCTCCGTCGGAAACATGTCTTACCCAGTCAGCTTTCAGAAGCAGTGCGCGGTCTTCACCTGACTGATTTCGATTCTCTCTACACCGTGAAGACCTAATAACTGTGATCAAGCTGAGGGTGGTGGACTCAAAAGAATATGTGATTGTATTAAGGTAACTTTTATGTTCTCTTAGTGGAGACGAGAGTGAATCAGAAGTTCATTTCCCAATCAGTTCTCAAAATCGCCACCAACCCTGCTTGAATATTCTCTGCCCTATCCAAGGAGCCTGTCTTCATCCCTCAGTAAGCGGACCAATTCCTCTTTTACATGCAAGTGACAATGCTACAAATTCCCTTTATTAAATGTGAAGCTCTCACATACTCTGCATGTCTGAAGCAAAAGAAGAAATGAGATGAGCAGCTTTGTGATGGGGAGAGAATTACTGCCCGGGACAACCCAAGCGCTGTTGGTTGTCATCTGTTGAAGAAAAGGGGATTTGTTTTCTTTCAGCGCTTTTGTTTCCTTCAAGGTCTTTCATGCTTGTTCTTTTCATGCTTGTTCTCTTGGCTTTGTGTTTCTTTATTTTTAGCTTTAGTTGATTTGAATTACTTGATTGTTTGCATTGTGTGTACTGCTCTGTGGTTTTCGGGGTCGTGCGTTCCCGCTTCAGCCTGTGCGCGCATCGCCCACAGCCACCCCGGAGCCTTTCCTCCACCTCCGTGCTCCTCCTTCCCTGGCCCCCTCCCCCCGGGAGCCTCCTCTTGTGTCCTGTGAACTTTGTCGTGACTGCCCCTGAGTGTCGAAGGCTCTTCTCCACATGAGAAAGACCAGTCTCATGAGACTGAGGTGCATTCGCTGTAGCTTTGATTTGCATTTCCCTGATGGCCAATGCGGTGACTTTGGTTTTTTATTTTAGTTTGGGTTTTTGCCTTAATTTAATTTTATTTGTATCCGTCTATTATTTCTTCGGTTTGCATTGCTATCTGCACTTTAGGATATTCCTCCACGAGCCTCACGCTGTGTGCATTCCCACCGCTCCCCTCACCCTCCCCAGAATCCAGGGCCTTCACCCCCACCTGTTCCTTCCTTTCTCCCCGCTCCCCCACCCCTTGGTAACCACAGTCTGGTGTCCTGTGAATTTTGCTTGTGATTTCTCTGTTGTTTGTATCTTCACGTTCCACGAGTGCATGGAAGCCGCACAGTTCACAGGAGCCAAGACACAGAAACAACCTACGTGCCCGTCACAGATGATGCACAAAGCAGCTGCGGCCGAGGTGCTCATGAATTCTATGCCACTGTTAGGAAGGCGAAATCAGGCCCTTTGCAACCACCTGGATGGAACTGGAGGGGCTCGTGCTAAGCAGATGAGGCCAGAAAGAGAAAAAGATGGGCAGGAGAGCTCTGTGTTTATAAGAACCTTAAAGCTAGGGGCTGCCAGCCAGGAATGTGCCTTCACTTTCTAGGAAACACCCCCGTCCGCCCCCAGACGGGCGCTCCCGAATCCGCTGTGATCTTGCCCTTGCGGGCCTGGCGCGTCCAGACTTGACTGTGGCCTCAGCTGTCACGGAGCTCCCAGAGCCACTCCTCCGGCTGAAGGGGAACATTCCTGGCCTCTGGAGCACGGTCTCACAATGCACGTCTTCTGTCGATGTAACGTCAGCCCGGGATGAGACTCTGCAGAGGCGAAGTTGAGAACCCCCCGATTTCTCCAGCCTCAGCATGGGTTTTGTAGAACCTTTCAGCTCATTCTGGGGCCCACACCAAACCACATCTGTGTTCTCTCTTTTCTGGGGTTCAAGAGATTCCCATCAAATGACGGATAAAGAAGTCCTCATCCCTTGCCTGGTTTTTGGTGCTGACACAAGTCAACTGTGAAACTAAAATATTTTTTAAACTTAAACATGAATGAATGAATAACACCAGTTGGAGATGGAGCCTTGAGAGTGGCCATCCCTGAGTCTCCGAGCTGAGGCCACCTTCGAGGAAGGAACTGGCTTCTAGGACAGCCAGGCCCTTCTTCTGACATCACTGGTCCGTGTCACAAACCTCCATGCTTGGTGCCATCCTTTCTTGAGCAACTTCTGGTCACTATGGCCTTGTCCCCTTTCCACACCTCCCTTCCTGTACCCTGTTCTTGCCTTTGGGGTCCATGGCTACTGTGGCAGTGTCTTTCCAGCCCACGTTCGCCACTGGACTGGCCCCTTGTGAGTGCTGACTGCTCTCCGGCTCTACCCCGAGCTTCTACTTCACACCCCAGATGTGCCGGAGGGCTGAGCAGCCTGTCCTGCCCCAGCCTGGGAAGTGGGGAGTCCACCACCTGTGTGATGGCTGGGCCTCGGTCATCTGCTCGCCCCTCCCTGCGGGCACACAGAGGACTTTGACAATCTCCCATCAAGGGAGGAACAGGGCTGAGCTGAGCCCCACGCCCGGCTCCAAGGGGTTGACTATGCCCAGTATCCAGTAAGTCGAAGGTGGTCACCACCTGCTGAGCGACCAGGCGACCAGAGAAGCCTAAACATTCACTGTAAAGAAGTCCTGTCTGCTTCCTTGAAGATGGAGTTTCTTTGAAGATGAGTCTTTTCAGGGTCAGCATCCCCTTTTGTGTCCTCCTGACGTTTCCAGAACGTTGGAAGAGGGCCTCTTTCTTACAAGGCAGTGCCAGGCCATCTTGAGGATGCAGATTAGACTGGGCTGCTGTTCTGTGTGTGACTTCACCATGACCCCCGTTTCAGGGCCTTTTCCGAACCGAGCTTGTCATTGATCATGGACAGGCCCACAGGACTGTCCAAGCCAACGCATTTCTTGCCAACAGAGTTAGCAGAGAAAACAGAAGCACACTCTAGAAAAACGCTGCAGACTATTGAATCATTCAGAAAATGACATCCAAGGGATTCCTAGAGATTCATGGATTTGGAAAGGTGATTCCCGTAGGGAAAAACTACGTGGAGAGAGTGTGCCATTCACGATCCACTAGGATGGAGGCCGGCACTGAACGTGAGCCGCCATTCTGTGGTTCAGAGAAGTCACGTCATTGTGAAGGAAGCTCAGAAATGTCCAGTGTATCCAGGGTCCAGAACAAGACCTCTCCCAGCTCTTGGTGTCCACAGAGCTCCACCATCTTGTCCTGAGTACTGGGTGTTTTGTGGAGTCTCGGGACAAAGGGCTCCTCCTGGAGATAGCAATGGTGATGACCGGTGACATTGCTGGAAGCCGGTTCTGCTCCCTATGACAAAGTCTGCACTAGTCCACAAGACCGTGTCACATTTTCCCTGTGGACCCAGCCATTATGTGAACGCACCTGAATGCTAGAGAGCGCCTTTGGTGAAGACTTGAACAGAAGCGCCAACGAGGGGCCCTTAGAACAACCAGTGTCCGGCGCCGAGCCTGGGAAGAGAAGGACCCTGCAGAGCCCAGAAGTACCGTGCGTGAGCTGGCAACCCCCCACGCCGGCCTGCATAATCTTATCTTCTGGACCCCAGGACCGCTTGGCATCGAAGATGCTCAAACAGATCCTCAAGGAATCTAGCGCTGACAGCCGTGAGCTGAGCCCCTGGTTCCAGCTCTGTGTTTCCTGCATGTCACGGAAAAAACAACAGCTAGAATTCGAGATATTGGGACATACTGACAATGTCCCAACGTGGGACATTGTGTGTTCCAAAGCTCCTGACATTTCTTCAGTGTTTCCTAAAGTAAAAGTTATTCTGCATTTCCCGTCAAACCCATGTGCATCCCAGTGAACATGGAGAAGATTTTAAGTTGAGTTGCAAAATTTGTGTCTCGGTTTCCCGTCCCCCGCCCGTTTCCAGCCCCGCTGTGTCCAGACAGTGAGGACAGGACACCAGCGCGTTTCTCTGCAGCTGGGGAAGCTGCCTACGTGAGCAAACTCCCAAGTCATCCTGGTCACTCAGAGGCCACCAAGCTCTTTCTATATAACATATACATAAAAAAAACAGCCGTCCGTGAGTTGTTATGGTCTCAAACGTAGTAAAGAAAAGTAAAGGCCTGTGACTTCGATTCACCTGCAGGGAGAAACCGATTGCTCGAAGGCTCTGTTGCTCTGTTTTGACTTTAGTGTCAGGGGGTGAATGAGATTCCAGAGCCCGTGCCACGTACAGAACACGTACTTGTGTCGTCAGCCCTCAGCGGACGATGCTGGAGCCCGCACAGCCCCCGCTGATCACACGGTGGATGGTTGTCACGTGAAGTCACTGTCCCCACAGAAGGAACCCGGCCGCACTCGTCAGCGCACATCGTCCCCACCGCACGGTGACAGCCTGCCTCCCGGACCCGCCTTCTCTCTCCGCAGACCTGAGGCTGCCTCAGCTCCTCTGAGCGCGAGCGTACCCCTTGTCACGGGAGTCTGTCCGAGCCCCAGAACGCTTGGCCCGGCATGGGAGAGCCACACCCTGAGAAAGCACACGGCTCCGAGCATCTGTCCTGCACGGCCTGGGGCACCTGCTCTAGATTCTGGTGGACCCCTGCTCTGCTTAGGATTCCGGTGAACCTGTCCAGCTGGGGAAGAAAGAGTGTCTAGAAATGAAACCCCTTGAGGCTCATGCCCTCACGCGATGTTTCCATGTTTATTTTTACGGCACACGTTCATCGATTACCCTTTATATACAGGCTTGATTGCGGGAGTAGAAACACGGACACAGATGGAATCAAATCTCTTCTCTCGAGCAGTTCAGCATTGTCTGCAGGAGAATTGTGTTTCGCCGAGGGCCCCCCTGAGACTTGTCAGGGAAGGTGGTTAAGTCCCATGGAACACCTTAAAGGAGAGCGAGAGTGTGGCCTGGGGTCCACACTGGGTGACCCCAAGCGACTCTAACATTGGAAAGACGTTGAAGAACTGAAGATTCCAAAGCACAGGCACATGACAGCTACATCGTGGCAGGATAAGAGGTCCCTCTGTTTTGTTCCCCACAATAATTCAGCGTGTGTCCAGGGACAAGGGCGCCCTTCAGGAGTTGTGGGACCCAGCACCACTGACCAAGGGTCCCCGAGGAGTCTCACCCACCTGTGCATTAGGTCACAAGCCCTTGACCCCTGCAGTGGAGCAGGTCCCGCCCCTCGTGGCTGTGATCGGAGAGCCCTGCAAATACACTCTTAGCTGGTGACGCACAGACAAGGAGACCTTTTCATGCAAGTCCAGATTTCCGGAGGAGTTCCCGCTCAGCTGTGGAGCAAAACATACACGTTTGAACACGCTGGGGAGACTCAGAGGAGCGTTTCACGGCCACGTCGCCTCTTCCCCCGGACCTCACAGCTCAGGGCTCACAGAGACTCTCCTGTGGGGGAGACGCGAGCACGCAGACGCACACACTGCTCCCCAGCTGTGCAAGACACCCCCAAAGATGCCATGTCTGTCTCACCCCATTGAAAGGCTAAACCAGCAGCTCCAGAGCGAGGACAGAGACGGCGGCAAGCAGGACTCTGAGAGGCCATACAGGCGCACAGAGAGCGTGGTCTCATGCGCGCGGGGAGGGTCATCAGTAGGCGTTATCTTGTTGGGCCTTTCTTTCGAATCACGGGGCCTCTAAGAGTCAGGCTTCCAGATATTTGGGGCACTGACCAGCTTTTATTCTGATCAGTAACCTGGGAATATCTGATTTTCCCTCAGTTTTTCCACGACGCGTCAGAAACGAGATTTCTTGAGGTACATTTCTTCTTAAAAAAAAAAAAAAAAAAAAAAAAAAGGCTCATTCACCTAGAAAAACACATTTTTAAAAATTTAAGTATGTTTGCATCTACCTGCCTGGACTGCCTTCTCTCCTGAGAATAATGAAAAAATCATTTTACCTCACCTCACCCGTTGGCCTGTGGGTAGGAGACTGAGCGATCCTTCCAAGTCTCTCACCCAGTTTGCTCGCTTCTGTGTTCTTTACACTCTTCCAGCCTGAGGCCAGAATGGTGGACCATGAGCAGCCTCCGGTGGAGGCTGCAAATGAGTGTGTGGGCCACAGGCACTTTGAGTGTTTCAGTCTCCAGGGCCCAGATTTCCGATATGAAAGGAAGCCCGTTTGGTCAACTTTTGGTTGAAACTGTCATCAGGTTTGGAATTGTAGAGTTAGAGTTCTTTAAAAAAAAAAAAGCAAGCAAGAAACATACCTCAAGAAATCTCATTTCTGTCATGTTGTGGAAAAGCTGAGGCAAAATCAGGTATGTTCAGGTTACTGATCAGAATAAATGTTGGTCGGTGCCCCAGATACCCTCCCTTATATTAGCTCTGTCTTCCCTGCTTAACAGCTCAGTGGTAGAACAACCTTGATGCCTAAGTCCAAAGTGGATTTCATCCTTAAAAGTCAGAGGGGAAGCCCTCATACCCAACTCACTGCATCTTTACCTAATGTTCAGTGTGATTGCAGTGTGCTGCAGCACATCCCCAAGAAGTTATACTAAGGTCCACCCCCAAGACTTCGGATCATGACTTTATTTGGGAATAGGATCTTGGCAGATGTCCTTAGTTAAGTTCTCTATCAGGAGGGAGGGCCCCTAATCCAACTTGGCTGGTGTCCATCTGAAAACACACGCACAGAGGAGACCCCATTTGGTGAAAAAGAGTGATGTGGCTACAAGTCAAGTGTCCCCAAAGATTGGTGGCCAAATAGCAGAAGTTAGGATGGGCAAGGAAGGATTGCTCTACGGGTTTCAGCAGGAACTTGGCCCTGCTGATGCCTTGCATTCAGTCTTCTGTCAGTCTTCTGACCTCCAGAGTGGAGGGACATTTCTACTGTGTTAAGCGACCAGTGTTGGCAGCTTCTTTCAACAGTTTTAGAACAGTGATGAGGTCATCAACTCAAGTGACCAGACTCTTCCAGAAAGAGTTCCTGGGGCTTTGTGCAGGCCAGTGTTCCCACCACACCACACACTCCTTTTCCTCCCTAGCTCTCCCACAAACACACCTGGAGCAAGGGGTGGAGAAATGGCATTCATTCCCACCACGGGAGCCTCCCAGCTCTCATTCATGAATGAGCCCCTGCGGGACAGGGCTCCAGTAGTGGTCAGCAGTTAAGATAAGAAGTTGTAAAGAAATCTGAGTGCACTCTGGGTCAGCACCATGCAGTCCTTCCTGGAACAGAGAATTCAGAGAACATAAGTCACTCGGTCCGCAGTCTGTTCTCGAGGCCGCGTTGCGCCTTCTTACTTCTCAAGTGGACCTCAGTCTGCACTTTTAAACCCACTGCCCAGTCGGCCACCAAGAGCCTCCTCTTATCTTAGCAACCCCAAGCCCCACCTCCACCCTCCACTCTTCCTCTGTGAGGCTGAAGACATGGAGACGGAGGAGACAGGCAGGGCAGATAGAGCCGCCCCCTCCCATGTTCAGTGCGGTAACATGACAGCTTCCAGGCAGGATTTTCCCAGGAGGCTGCATGCATGTATTTTCTGTGTGCTTAACTGAAAACCCAGCCCAACCCTGAATTAGAGGATAGTCTTACCTCCCACTGTCCTCCAGTGACAGGGCCTGAGATGGACTCAGGGGTCCTTCCCTGCAAATCTTAGCAGGGGACTGATTCTCCTTGACTGTGCCGATGAGGCTGAAGAACCCTGTTCTGGGAGCTGACGTGATTCTGAATTTGGGGCTCCTGGGTGACGGGGGCAAGATAGGATGTCACAGGAGCTTTCTTGGTCTCCAGGAATTGTAAGTAGTAGGATCTTTATGAAACAACACGGAAACTAAATCAGCCTGCGCCTGAGGCTGATGACTGTGCGGCACCACTTTCACTCCTCTACCATTGGACAGACTCAGTGGCCAAGGGCTCCGAAGAGAAGTCAGTTTCTTGCCATGGGTTCCAGTGAGACTGTCGTGGCCCCTCTCAGCTTCCTTTGTTCCAGAGAGGCTAATATCTCCTGTAGCTGCTGAGCTGAGATTCAGCTCTCCCAACATGGCTGTGTGGCATGGGACAGAGAGCCCCTAGTGCAAGCCCAGCCTTTCTAGAGCATTCTCTGGAGCGCCAACCCCTGGGAACAGTGGTTCTGTCTCCATATCTGCGGATCCACCATTCCTTTGCACCTTCTGCCTGTGAATGAAATGCCCCAGTCTGCATGCCCTTCTCTTTTTCTCCGGCTCCCAGCTCCATCACCCTCCCTGTCACCCTGTACTTAATACAGAGTCTGGAGGGCCACTTGGCGCATGTTTCCTCACCGTCAGGGGTACCAGCCAGTGTTTCAATGTTTGACTTGGTATCCCAAGCAGCCCATAAGACAGGGAATGCATTCTTTTGACTAGTAAAGAGAGGCCTGGAGAGTTTTCCTGAGCCCCATGACTCACTGGAGTTCAGGCGGGGGTGGGAGGATGAGGCAGAATTCCAGCTTGGGACACCTTACTTCAAAGCACCCCTGAGCTCTTTAGTACCATGCCAAGTCCTCTTACCAACTCCTCAGTCCTTCAGCCCTCTGTGGAGAAGTGAGAGAAGCTCAAGGCAAGTTCACCTTACAAACAGAATGTGAGTATCTGATATCTGCACTTGATTGATTAAATATGGCCTGCACCATTTCTGTGACAGGGTGTCCATTCATAATCCACTCTTTTCTTTGGGGTCTTATTTACTGTTGTAGATAGGAAATCATCATCTGCCCACTTATGCAGACTCCCCAGGGGATGGCAGGAGATTGTTTCTTGCGTGCTGCACTTGGCATGATTTTCTAAAGGAATAGAATTAGTAGGGGGGGGGGGGTGTGATTTATCACGGTGAATTGGCTCTCCTGCTTGTGGAGGTTAACCAGTCTGAAATGTAGAGAACCAGTGTCCCAATTTGAGCCTAAAAACCAGAAGCTGCTGTAAAACGAGAAAGAACCAATGGTCCCCTTCAAGGACAGGGAGGTTTCTCTCGCGCAGGGAAGTGCCATCTTTTCTTCTGCTCACACTGATGGCTTGAGGCCCACCCACGGCATGAGGGTGATCTGTTTTATTCTGTCTGTCAGTTTGAATGCAGCTCTCATCCAAACGTCATCCTCATGGAAACACACCATAGCGCAGTCAAGTTGACACGTAAAATTGACCTCCACGCGTCAGCTTGGGTGTGTGACTGGTCATTGTCCAGTATGTGATGTGAGTTTGGAGGCCCAGCCAACACGTACTGACTGGACAAGAATAAATTCCTGATGTCGCCCTAGACCCGAGGGGAAGCAGGCCAGTAGACCAAGGCTTATGCGTGACGCATTTGTGACAAAAAACCACAGAATGTGACAGAATGAGCATGGGTGCCTTCAGAAAGCTACGTAAGAATGCCTTTATATATGGGTCCAAGCAGCTGGTAGAAACTATTTTCCTACTTAGTTTTTAACCTCACAGTGATGGCGACTTTCCAGCATCTTGTGTCTTTTGGAGACGAATAATGGAAGAAAGGAAGAAACTATATCAAATTATCCCTCTTAATCTCAGTGGTATAATGAAAATATTTTTCATATTGTCCTAGTCCATTCTTGGTCATTGTTGACTCTTGGGGTAAAGTAAGACATCTTGGTTAACTCGCCATCATTATTCTTTTAGCAGATTCTCAAAATAGCGATCATTGGCTCAGATGCAAGTTGGGTTTGAGGAGTGTTTGAAACCCGTGTGCACTTGAGGGGCCTGTGAGATTGCACCAGCGTCTCTGAAGTCACGGATGAGCACCTTCTAAGTCCCGTGTGCCTGTGTTTCATTGTTTCCTTCTCGTCTGTTTCCCAACAGACCAGGCATCTGGAAAGATCTTAAGACCATGGGCTCAGTGTCCCTCTTCATATTCTTCGTCACGCTGCTTGTTCTGGGTCGACAGGTAAGGAGTCTGCTCTGAGGTGCTGTGTTGACCGTGTGCAGATAGGTTCTGTGGTTACATCCATGCAGACACATGCTGAAGCATCAGAATCGCCATCCATGTAAGAGGAAAGCGATTAGCAGGGGTGGCTGCTTGGATCTAAAGAGGAGAAAGGTCTCTCACTCTCCTCCACCAGAAGCAAACTGTGCACAACAGAGATGTGAATGAATTTCCTCTTAAATCTCAAAATAAATGTCGTAGGATGTGTAAGCCAGCAAAAATGTTCCCTCAATGGCTGAAAGTCATTGGAAAGCTATTCCTCGGGCCGGGCGTCCCTCATCTTCTGAAGTGTGGGTGCCGCCTTTTCTCTGAAGTGGGCATGACTGTGCTGTGCCTTGTGATCATGCTCAGAAACACGGTCCTCTGCTCCAAGTTGTGTTGAAGCTGCGCCCTTCACCCTCCCTGCCTCCAGGAGAGGCCATGGGTGCAGAATTTTCAAGAACAACATTCTTCCTCTGCTGTCACCCAGATGATCCACCAAAGACCTAAGACTCGCCCCACACCAGGCAGCTCTGCTCTAACCAAGGTTTCTTTAAGGCCTGTGAAAAATAACGAGAAACAAAGAAGGGATTTATTTAGAAATAGTGAACAAAGAGGCGATGCCCATTAGCTTCTCTCCAGGTTACCAAGCAGGAACATGAAACGTGGCACGTGCCTGGGAGGCCGACTGGAGTCCTGTGCGCGGGTCCCCAGGAGCTGCTGCCAGTAACGGTGTCCCCGAGGCTGGAGCTCAGGGTGCTGCTCCCCGCCCTCCCTCCAGCTGAGCGGGGTCTCCTCCAGCTCCGGCATGTCTGTCCCTTCTCCTCCCTGCCCTGTCGGGGCTCCCAGGCTCCGAGGCCCTTCACATTTCAGTGGACCCTCCCACCAGGCCCTGCTCTTTTTCCCTGCTCTCTTTACTTCTCCTGCTACCTGTTTTCTCCGTACTGGCCAGCTCTCTGCTGTCACGGACAGAGAAGAGGCGTCTTCTCGCAGGAAGCCACATGGTTTAGATATGAAAGGGCAGCTTCCTTGCACCGAGGTGGCCCTTCCTCAGGAAAGCACGCCCTGTCCCCTCGGAGGGGTGGCCTGTTTCCCTAACGGGCATGTTCTGCCCTGTTGTTTCTCCTACCTGCATCATCACTCAGGTTGCTGCATGGAAATGCACCTTAAAAATCTAGACTCAAGCTCTTGGGGTGACCATTGAGTCGAGAAAGTGAAATCCCACTACATAAATGCCGTCGCGTCCAAACCCACTGATCAGGTGCCTGCTCGCTGATCACTGAGACAGCACTCCAGGGTCTGCGCCCCCGTGGCTGAGCATGGATTGAACACCGGTGCAGACGGCTCTGGGTGCTTGAATGTCAGTGTGTTTGCTGCAGACATTTTCACCACGTAACCATCTGGCCGAGGCACTTTCGTCAAAGAGAAGAGCTGACTGTCAGTTTCATTGCTCCCTTTATGAGAGCATCACCGCTCCATGAGCGGAAGTGCTGTCGCGATCTGTGACAGCAGCCTCTGAGCCCACTTGCACCCTCTGTGTTCACACCTGCACGAAGTTTCAGCACCGAAATCCCAAACTATGCATCATCCTGGGAACAAATGAAAGACTTGGAAGACGAACACTTGGGTACAATTCACAAAGAAATGCACTTCTTCGCACAGCATGGCCACGGATTTACACATTTTTGAACATATGATTCTGAACTTTTCACAACCCATTCACATGGAATATTTAGTCTTTTAATGTTACTAATTTTTCATGTCCCACAATGTCCTTTAGGATGTCCCCCTCTGACAAAATGACCTGTGACCAATCTGTTACATGGCCAAAGGTTGTCATTGTGTCATTTTGAATGTCCCTCTTTTATTTTTCGTATTTTCTTTTATGGCAGACTTACTTTAGGACCAATTAATTATGCAGAGAAAATGCCCACCAGGGCTGACACCAGTCTTAGAGTGAGTCGTTCCTTTGCTGTTAGCAATGTAACAAATAGTAACACCCATCTGGAGACCAAGAAGGCTCGTCGCCCCCTCTAGGGGTGGTCACTACCCAGGGTCATTCTGGGACCTTAGATTGACCTTAGCACCAGTTTTAGACCCCAGTGAGCCCAGAGCAGACCTTCAGCCTGCACTCACGGATGGACGTCTTCAGCAAACAGAATCCTGAAGTCCGTGATGTGGCGCTTTTGAGCGCCCTTCCAGAAATCAAGCATATTATGCTACGACGTCCAGGATGTGAACTGGGACTGCCTTGTGTACTCAAAGCGTCAGCATTATTTCCTGACTGGTTTTTAAAAATGGCAGACAGTTTGCAATGTATGTTTGCTGTCCTTTGCCCTCTTGGCTCCTCTGCCCCTGGACGGTCTTTTCTGAAATGATGACCCTGGTGTTTGTGTCCTAAGCATGTCAGTGCCCTGAGTGTGGCTCCAGGTCTCCAAGGGGCATAACACAGACGTGGCCCCCTGCTCACGAGGTGCATTACTGTTCTCTGCACGAATCTGGTGTGTGGTTGGAATGCGGGCCACCTCGGCGGCCTCTTTCGAACAAGGAAGACTCCAGTGTTTCACCTGAGCTTCAGCAGCCGCACCTGGCAGGTGGGGTCTGCCTTCTGGGGAGCCGTCAAGATACGGAGCCAGGTCCCTTGCAGGCAGGGGCCTGAGAAGCTGAGGTCGTGTGTGCTGGAGTCCAGAATCCGAGTGAGGGGACCTCACGCGGCCGGCCTGGCCCATGAGCACCGCTGCCGAGGAAGAAAGGTGTAGAGTCCAGCTCCGTGGCTTGTTTTCAGAACCGGACACAGCGACACTGCCAGCAGACTGAGGCACGGGCCAGGCCCCTCAGGCTGCCCGGCTCTCCCTGCCAGCGGAGTCAGTAGGAGGAAACCCACCTCTCTGGGTGCGGTCTGGGCCCGGAGACCTTGGCAAGAGGCCCAGAAGGACCCTGAGGGGTGGGCGGTGACTGATATGCCGGTGTCCCCACCGAGGAGGCTGGATGACCCTCCTGTGTCTTGATCAAAGCCGCAGGGACTTACCAGGCTCTCTGATGGATCCCGTTGCCTCACCTCCCGTTTTGTGCCTCATGAGGAGCCACCACTGGAATAGCAGCCCCACCCCCAGGTCCTCCAGTAATTGACATTTGCAAAGAAGGTCACAGCCACAGATAATAGGGGTCAGGGCGCAGAACTGTTTTGTGGGGCCGGGGGTCACTGATTTGGGAGAGAACACGTCTCTTTTTTTCAAAGAAAGGTACAGGTAGGAATGAAGGTGAGCAGAGGCAGGCAGGGAGAGAGAGGAGGAAGAAGCACCTTTTTTAAAATTCAGTTGTTCATCTTGGTTGTTCCCCTCGGCCCCAGGACGTGGACCTGGGACCTGGGGATGTCTGTGGCCTGTACCCAACAGTACTCCACCAGTTTGCTGACATTTGTCTTTTGGGGGAACCCTCTACTGTATCTCGAATGAGGGTCCGATGTGCTGGTATGTCAAGGAGAGGACGCCACCTTGGCCTGCGTTGCTTAGGGGGCAGTAGGTAGAGGTTGGTAAAATGCCGCCCCCCGGTCAATGCAGCTGGCGAGGCCTTGTAAGCGCAGCGTGACTTCTGCCAGCACAGACTGTGGGGCCTTCAGCCTTCACGTAAATGTGTCATAGAAACAAACTTTTAAAATATGCCTTTGCAGTCATTTTAAATAAGAGGTAAAAATAAATGCCACAGCAGAGAAGGAGGAATAGTTCTTTAAAGCATCAGATACATAGTTTGAATCAAACCTAATTTATGAATGATCAGTGTTCTCTCGAGTGTTGAAATGTGAATTTTTTTAAATTTCCATTTGTGCATGAGTATAGTACGTGTGTATCTGTACATAGTCTGTGTCTGTGTGTCTGTGTCACCTGCATGTGTGTACACAGTTTGTCTTATTTCTCATTGATAGAATTAAGTCATAAGCAAACTCTTGCATTTATTTGTCAATACGTCCCTCTCTGCTGAAGTGCACCCTGGCTGTTAACGTTTTTCTGTTGCAGTTGAGACTTCTCATGTAACTTTACCACATGAAATTATCTGCATGGTGCCAGGCCCACAATGGGTTCTACACAGAGGCCTTTGTCACTAAGTGGGCCTGTTTCTACCAAGCTGATAGCAGCCAGTTTTAAAGAACATTCAGTATTAATAGACTCTAAAGATGAACACATATGTTTCTACTAGCAGGCACCACCTTAATTAAATGATACCAAAATGAACTTTTGTCTCCATCTAATATTATTCTCTTAGTACAATGCAATCCCAAGTGAAAAATGCACATTTTTTCAGTAAATGCTTAATTACCTAATTTGTGGAAGGGGAAAAGTGATTTTCCAGTATGAAAGGCAAATTGCCACAAATGAACACTGTTATTTTTCAAATGCAAATCATCAAACCATGCTCTACGCTAATGTATTTTTCATCTTTCACTTATTATTTATATTCTATGATGCCTCTTTTCAAAAAATAATCCAAGCCATCTTTGACGAACACACTGCGCAAGAAGCTTCTAGGTCCTTTTCTCTTTCAAGCCTCCCCTCTGAGCTAGTCACCCTGTTCCTCGAGCTGATACTTTCAGACTCATCTTTTGCGAACCCAGAGTAGAGGGTGAATGACACACTCGTGGGGGGAACAGGGGGCTGCGAGGGAGGGTGACGATTCTGGGGGGGGGTTCTGCGGTGGGGGGTGTGTTTCATTCTTTGTATTTTCTCTTGTAACCTCCGCTCTCTGGCAGGACAAGATGCCTATTGTTTCTTTACCTCTGTGTCCTCCTGTAACAGAATGAATATTACTGTAGGTTAGACTTCTTATGCAAGAACAAGTTCAAAAAAGAGCGGGAGGAGATCGAGACCATGGAGAACCTGAACCGCGTGCTGCTGGAGAACGTCCTGCCTGCGCATGTGGCCGAGCACTTCCTGGCCAGGAGCCTGAAGAACGAGGTGGCTGGCGGGGCTGGTGACCGGGCAGGTGGGGCTGAGCTGCTCCTGCAAGGCCGAGGGACAGAGATTCCTGCAGCACTGAAACACGGGAGCATTCAGAATAAAGTGCCCCCAGATGTGTCCTTCCTTGAGAGGGCGTTGATGTTGGTCCCTTAGATGTCAGTGGAGAACAGTGAGTTCGAATCACCTCTGAGAGTCCGAGCCGGCAGCCGATTCTTTAGCCCTCGTTTTTCCTCTCCCAGCGTAAACGCACAACACGAGGCGCCTAAGTTCCTAATATGTCACACTGTGGACACCACCCTCCTCCGGGGGAAGCAGGGAGGACCTTTCTGAGCAGCTTGCAATGAGGACTCAACTCGAGAGGCAGCTGATACCATGCATGCTACACGAGGGTCTTAGAATTTCTAAGGCAGGAGCTAGTGGTAATGAGACGCTGCCGACACAGGAGCAGCTCAGAGGCCTGAGGGCACCCTTCTGAGTGGACAGAAGCACGAGTTTTATGGGAGGAAATGAATGGGTGAGCTTCGCTGGAGTGAGAAAGTGGGGGCAGCGGTTGCAGGATTGAGCTGGCTCATGCAGTGAGATGTCTGAAGTCACTTTAATACCGCCTGCGAGCAGGTGACCCTCTCTCCGCTGAGACTGCGTTTAAGAGTCATGGATCTCAGCACCCACCGTGTGCAAAGACCTATGTTCCACACTAAGTTTCCTTCACGGTGCCCGCTTACTGGGGGCTGCTCTCAACCTGGGCAGAGGTCTGGTTATCTGCCGAAGGGGCCTGACGGGAGTGTGGCTGCAGGTGGGGCTCCGCGCGCCTTACTGCTTCTGAAACTAGTCACGCGACGGAGGGGAGGCCAGGACGCGTGCAGGGCCACAGGTGAGCAGCGGCTGGGGCCACGGGGCCAGCTCAGCGGCGGCAGAGTCCCTCACGGAGGAGGCCGGCTCCCCCGCGGGGGCTGCTCTGGGCCTCACGGGCCAGGACAGAGTCCCACGTCCATGTGCCTGGCAGGGTGGCTGGGTCCAAGTTCGGTGCTGGCAGAGCCTCCTGCATGGATGGAGAGGCCTCCTGTGTAGTGGGCTCCCAGGATACCAGTGGCACGCCCACCAGTGTGTTCAGTAGTGCTGCTCTTCTAAAAACTAAAAACAGAGCCAGCATCTCCTGCAGCCCTGCCCACCTGTGCCCCCGACACCTGCACACCCCACCTGCCCCATGACACCTGCCACACTCGTGTCAGAGCTTTCCGGCACATTCCCCGACCTGCCCAGCTTGAGAGCAGCCCCTAGCTCACCCGGCGCTTTGAAGGGAGGCCCTGTGTTCCCTTCTGGGGAGAGCAGACCCGAAGTTGCTGCTGCTCCAGGTCTCCCTGGGGAGGGGGCCGTGCTCGCCAGTGGCAGCCCCAGGCTTTCAGAGCGCGGTGTAGACGACCTGCCTCTCATCTCGGCCAAGGCTTCTGCTGCACCGTCTCCTGCAGCGGTCCTCGAATCAGGCGCAGGACGCGGGCCCCGAGCCACAGTCACGGAAGCCCTCCTCCAGCGTGTCCGTGTCCCCCGCCCGCCACGAGGCGGACAGGAAGCTTGCTTCCCCACAGAAACGGGGACAGAGTGTCGTCATGACCACCAGTCTCACAGGCCTGGTTTCCCTGAAGAACCGTCGGCTGGACCTGCGCTCAGCGGTGCCTGAGCGGAGCGTGCCGGCCGGCGCCTCTGCTTCCCCTGGGCCCGGTTTCGCTGAGGATCCTCGCACGTCCTCCTTGTGTGGACGGCCACCATCTGAGGCCCAGGCCCATAAGGCCCGTTGACAGGAGTGTTTCTGGAGGCCCCTTGAGCAGGTGATAAAGCTGGCTGTCCTCCTTTGTTTGAAAGACCATGTCCTGTCATCACATCGACCTTGTGCCCAGGTCCTGCAGGTGAGGGTTGTGTGTGATTTTAGGCCAGGCAGCCTCCTTCCAGGGCAGCGGATGTTCCTGTGGGTGCTGGGGACCCACCTCGCACCCAGTCTCCTTGTTTCAGCTGTGAGTCCTCCAGCCACGCAGGTCCCTCCAGCCACATGGGTCCCTCCGGCCACGCGGGTCCCTCCGGCCACACGGGTCCCTCCGGCCACACGGGTCCCTCCGGCCACACGGGTCCCCAGCCAGGTTCCTAAGAGCCAGGCCCGACTACCTCTGTGGCATCAGATGATGCTTGCCTACTTTCTGGTCACCTGATCCTGAGTAAACTTGGCCGCAGCTGGCCATCGGGCAGGGGTGCTCAGGGTTAGCAGTGGGCCCCCTGGCAGGGGCAGGGTGAAAGCCGGGAAGGCACCCACTAAGCCTGAATCAGACACAAGGGTCCGGGAGTTGGGAACCTGCTGCAGGTGACAGTTCAGAACATGTCCCAGGACACCAAGTGGACATCTCTGTGCCCGGGCACAGCAGCTGTGGTCACCTGGGCTGATGGTCTCTGTGTGCTCTGTGCCCCAACACCTGGTCAGGAGCCTCACATGGCGAGGCCCTCCAGGTGTGGTGTGTGTGTGTGCACATGTGTGTGCACGTGCGTGTGTGCATGTAAAGGATGCCCAAGTGCACTTCAGCCAGGACTCAGTGGCTCCTGAACTCGAGAGGTGCTAACCGTGTGCAGAATTTGCACGAGCCCGAGACTGCAGGATAGAGGGTTCCGAATGGAATGTGGGAGTGAGAACTCCTTCTAAAGGAGGTGGTTTCTGTTTGCCTGGTGAAGGACCCAGTACTGCTCAGCTCTGGGAGGCGCCTACAGCCCAGGTTTGCGAGCGTCCCGGGGAAGCACCCCTGATGACGGGTGACCAGCTGACAGGCAGGAAATGCAGACCCGGGCTGATCAAGTGTCCAGACCAACAGCAGGGCTGCAGGTTGGGATTTAGCAGAGCTCTCAAGTTTCCGAAGGGCAAAGGACTCCAGACCGAGCAAGAGGCTGAGAGCCAGCGAGGGGCAGAGATGACCAAGAGGCGTCACTGGAAGGCCCCGCCGAGTGGTGGTGGAGCAGGAGTCCTTCAGGCTTGTTAGAATCCAGCGCCCCGGGCCAGGGCGGGGCAGGCAGGGTGAGGCAGGTGGGGGACCCCTGGCGGACTTTGTCACCCTCCGGAGCATCGGCAGCCCGGTGCCGGGAACTTGACTGTCCATGAGGCCCCTGCACTCAGCTCTTCCTCTTCTCCCAGCAGGACCTGTACCACCAGTCCTACGACTGTGTCTGTGTCATGTTCGCCTCCATCCCTGACTTCAAAGAATTCTACACGGAGTCGGACGTGAACAAGGAGGGGCTGGAGTGCCTGCGGCTCCTGAACGAGATCATCGCCGACTTTGACGACGTGGGTGCCGCAGCAGAGCTGCTGTCCTGGGCCAGCAGACTCGTGGGCGCTGCCTGGAGTCCGCCCGGCGGCCCTGCGCCGACACCGGGCCTGTGGTGGAATTTCTGTCTGCTGCTTTTACAGCTTTTGATGTGTCTCGGTCCTTGACTAGTTTGGGGGAGAAGAGCTATTTTACTTTTGAAGTTAGTATGGTTTCCATGGACAGATACCCAAGTACATTAGTGAGCCAGTAGGCCACCGAACCTCCCAGGAAAGCTTGAACCCCAGGGAAAACTCGTGCCCATCTCTGCGTAGAGAAGATACCAGTGTAGGAGTCTTATAGTTTTAGAGCCGATGATCAGTGTGTCCGCCAGCGCCAGCTGACCTGGCTCGTCGGCCGTGCCTGGCTATTGAGAAGGCAGCAGTATGGCTGTGGGGTGGCTTCCAAAGGGATCGCGTATGCGGGGCAGAACCCAAAAGGCATCGTTCGTCAGCTCAGTATCCGCCTGCCTCTAGAAAGTGGGTTTGTTTCCCGGAGAGAACACGCCCTCCTCTGGTTCGAAAGCTCCGGCCAGCCTGAGTGTAGCCTCTGGGATACAGTGACATGATGTCATTGGTGGTTAGGGTCCAGCCTCTGCCTCTCTGAGGGGCCTGTGCTTTCCCTCAGCCACTGTCGTCACCATGACATTGACTCAAGACCCTTGGAGAAGCAGTGGCCACTAGTGGCTCCCAAGCTGTGTCAGCTTCATGGTGGGAGACAGTGATGTGTTTGCTCCCCCTGGCCCTCGGGCAAAGGAACGTCCAGCCCTGCCCACTCACCTCTCTCTCTGACAGCTCCTCCATCCCCCCGGGGCCGAGCTTGCTGGGCGGAGGGGCCCGAAGGAAAGCTGTGTCAGAAACTGCCATACAAAATATTAGGGGGGTCCCTGAGAAGGGTCCACTGGCACTTGGCCCAGAATACCCTACAAAACCAGGTACATGACGACCTTCTAACTTTCCTGAAACTGCCCAGACCCGCAGACGCGCATCTCCAAAAAGCCACCAAGTACCGGAAAGATGTCCCTTTATAGAAGCAGCTTGTGCCATCCCGTAGTGACAACAATGGGACTGCACACAGGCTCGGTGGCCCCCAAAAGATGCTGCATTTGTACTGCACGTGCTTAAAAACGCAGAGCCCAACGCTGGACCCAAGGGTCTGACTGGCTTCTCTGCTCACCGAGCACGTGTAGGTGAACTGGGCCTCAGAGGAGGCCCAGGACTCACAGCTCAGGGTCGGTTACCCTCGCGGGAGCCTCCCTACCACACTGAGAGGATCCCCCTGAAGAAGAACAAATTGTCCCTCAGCCAGAGGAGGAGGTTGCACAGAAGCGATATCCCAGGAGAAACTGAAGACTAACTCAGCCTAAAATAAAGGCAATTAAAAGTGAAAGAGAGAACGACATTGGGTCCAGCTGAGGGGAGGGGCCGTTCTGGACCCTCCCGTCCTCCACGCCCAGCCCTGGAGGGACAGCCTGGCTCACAAGTCCACTTTTGTACTCAGGTTTCCAAACAGTCAGGAGTAGTAACTGAGGCCATTAGCATTTGCATCCTCAGTTACCTTGGCTGCCGGCTCATTTTAAAACGTCACTGGTTTTAACTAGAAATAAGTCGCAATGCCCTCGTTCCTCCTGGGGACACGCGTTTTGGGAAGTGCTCCAGGTGTGCTTCCTCAAGAAAGTCGGGGTCTGGGGGTGACTGGGCACCATTTGCGGGCACCCTGCTCCCTCCACCGTGAACTAGAGCCTGAGTGTCTGCTCCAAGTGCTGAGCCGTGTGGTCGGCACCCGAGGAGTAACCGGCTGCCCTTGCATTGCAGCTGCTGTCCAAGCCCAAGTTCAGCGGGGTGGAGAAGATCAAGACCATCGGCAGCACCTACATGGCGGCCACGGGCCTGAGCGCCGCGCCCAGTCAGGAGCAATGCCAGGTACTGTGCCCGCCCCACGCGGGAGCCAGCAGGCCCGGCGTAACGGCGCAGGGGTCGGTTTCTCTCCATTGCAGGACTGGGGTGCGCCCCGCTGAGCTTCCTGCCCCTGTCAGCCTCCCTCTCCTGGCCCAGGCCAGCCCTGGCTTGAGGCCTCTGCTGGTCTCCCATTGCAGGCCCTCAGGGCATCTGACCGCTCGCTGCAGAGCTTAACGCCTCACAGGCCTTAATATGCCATGGCTGGGCCTGGAGCCCAGGGCCTTGGAGGCCCTGCCGCGTGGGACCCCCAGATGAGAGGCACACCCTCCCTCGTTCGTCCCCTACAGAGCCTGAGTGTCCCCTCTCTTCCTGGTCCGGGCACAGCAGCAC
>RJWH01005868.1:0-66467 GCA_004363575.1 Solenodon paradoxus
AACTGGCAGAGGGGGATAAGCAGCACTTACTGTAAGATTTGGACTTGTATTAGGTGATTTGAGGGAAGGTACCTGGAAATAGACTCTACTATGGATTGGATGCTGTCAGGAAGCTGAGGTTCTTTTTTTCCAAAGAAGCTTGCAAGCAGTAAGAGAAAGGAGGAAGAAGCATTTTTCTTATTCAGTTGTTCATCTTGGTGGTTCCCCACTGTCAGTCCCAGGTCAAGATCCCAGGTCCTTGGCCTTTACATTGACTAAGCCACAACCACCACAAACTTAATGACTGAGCTACCAAGGTGTACCAGGTATGTAAGCTTTAATCTAGAAAGTGGGAAGAAAGAATGATGCTAAGGTTGTACTTGGTTTCTTTAACATAGAAGTTACTCATATTTGTATAATTTGGATGATATTCTGGTTTTGCCTAGGGTCAGACTGGATTATAAGAAGGCTTGATCTTGTCTTGGCCCATCAGGGTCACAGAATGACCATGTTTAGTGCCTATGCTCTGTGAAATTGTTTACACTCACCAGAACACCAAGGTCTGTGTGTGCCAGCCCAGCTTCTGAATATCAGGGGCTGCTTTCTCTTTAATACTTCTGCTCAGACTGCTTGGGTCTGTATTTCTGAGCTAGTTAAAAGCAAATTAATGTACTTAAATGAATATAAAAGAATTCCTACCATTTATAGAATGCCAGGTACCATGATAAATACTTTGCATGTTATGATTTAAGCCTCACACAACCAAGTGACGTAGTTTCAAATATTTTCATCCCCATAATCTTAAGAAGCATTGGGGTAAAATCATGTAACTTAAAATATACTGTCTTAACCATTTAAATGTACAGCACAGTAGCTTTAACTATATGAACACTTCTGTGAAACGAATCTATAAAACTTTTAACCTCACAAAATTGACACTCTATACCCTTTGAACGACACCTCCTCCTTTCCCCTCCCCCCAGCCCCAGAAACCACTGTAAAACTTTGTTTTTTAGAGTTTAACTATTAAAAAAAATGCAGTTTTTTCTTCTGTGACTAGTTTATTCATTTAGCATCATGTCATCAAGGTTCATCAATATTGTGGCATATGACAAGACTTCCTTTTTAAGTTTGAATAGTATTTCATTGCACATATTAACTAACTTTTCTTTATTCACCCATCAGTTAATGGACACTTTGTTTATCATCATGAACTTTGGCTATTGTGAATAATGTTGCAATGGGTGTTTAAATGTCTCTTCAACATCCTAACTTCAATTCTTTTGAATAAATACAGAGAAATGTGATTGCTGGATCATATAGTAATTCAATATTTGAAATTTTGAGGGGCATCGATACTATTTTTCATAGCAGCTGCACAAGTCTACATTCTCACTCACAGTGCAAAAAGGTTCCAGTGTTTCCACATCCTGATAAATGCTTGCTATATTTTGTTGCTGTTGTTTGAAAATAGCATCCTAATGACTATAAGGTCATTTCTCATTGGGGTGTTGAACTGCATTTCCCTGACGATTAGTGATGCTGGGCATCTTTTCAAGTACCCATTAGCATTTGTATATCTTCTTTGGAGAAATGTCTATTTAAGTCTTTGTTCATTTGAAATTAGGTTTTGTGTTGTCATGTTGTAGGAATTCTTTACATATTCTCATTTAATCCCTATCACACGTGGCTTGTAAATATTTCCTCTCATTGCATGGACTGCCTTTTCACTCTGCTGATTGCTTCCTTTGCTGTGCAGAGATTTTTAAGCTTCATATAGTTTTATTTCTCTAACTTTGTTTTAGTAGCCTACTTTTCTCGTTTTCTTCTTTTGTTGACTGTTTGCCCCATTTTCTCCTAAAAGTTTTTTAGTTTTCTTATGTTTAAGTATCTAATGTGTTTTGAATGAATTTTTGTATATAGTGTAAGATAAGAGTCCATATTCACTCTTTTGCCAATGGATATTCACTTTTCCCTAATCTGTATGTTGAAGAATTATGCTTTATCTATTGTACAGCTTTCACACACTTGTAGAAGATCATTTGATCTTATAAACAAGGATTTATTTCTGGGCATTGTTCCATTGATCTATATGTCTGGTATTTTTTTTTTTTGCCAGTACCATACTGTTTTGACTACTGTAGTTTTGTAATATGATATGAAATCAGGAAGTGTGAGGTCTTCAGTTTTGTTTTTCTTAAAATTTTTTGACTGTTCGGGTTATTTTGAGATTCCATACGAATTTAAGAATTCCTTTTCTATTTATAAAAAGTCGACACTGGGATTTTTATATGGATTGCATTAAATCGGTAAATCACCTTTTTCTTTAAATTTTAATAGTATTATATCCTCCAGTCCATGAACACAGAATATTCTTCCATTTATTTATGTCTTCTTTAATTTTATCAATATTTTATAGTTTCCAACATGCAAGTCTTTCCCCTCCTTTGTTAAATCTATTCTTGAGAATTTTATTATTTTGGTGCTATTGTAAATGGGATTGTTTCCTTAATTTTAGTTATCAGATTGTTGATTGCTACTGTATAGAAACACAACTGATTTTGTGTTTTATTTTTATCTACAACATTGCAGAACTTCTTTGTTCTAATAATTTTCTGTGAATTATTTAGAGTTTTGTACATATAATATCTCTGTGGATAGATAATTTTACTTCTTTTCTGAACCGGATACCTTTTATTTCATTTACTTATCTAATTACTTTGGTTAGGACTCTAATACTATATTGGATAGGAGGGTGAGAATGATTATCCATGCCTTCATTTTCATCTTAGAAGATTCTCAGTTTTTTGCCATTGTGTATGATGTTAATTGGTGAGCTTTTCATATATGGCTATTATTTATATTGAGGTAACTTCCTTCCATCTCTAGTTTACTGAGTAGTTTCACTATAAAAGGTGTTAAATTTTGCCAGATGTTTTTTCTGCATCAATGACATGACCAGGTGGATTTTGCCTTTCATTCTGCTAATTTGGTATATTATATTGATTTTCACATGTTTAACCAGTCTTGCATTCCAGGAATAAATTCCAGTTGTCATAATGTATACTTCTTTTAATGTGTTATTGAATTCCATTTGCTAGTATTATGTTGAGGATTTTCATATCAATATTAATAAGGGATGTTGTTCTACAGTTTTCTTATGGAATCTGATTTGCGTATTAGGATAATGTGATCTCATTAAATGAATTTGGAAGTGTTTCCTCTTCAACTTTTCAGAAGACTTTGGGAAATATTGATACAAATTCTAGAATTCTCCAGTGAAACTATGTTGTCCTGAGATTTTCTTTGCTATATTTTCATTACTGATTTAATCCACTTACCAATTATAAGGCTGCTCAGATTTTTCTCTCTTCATGAATCAGTCCTGATAGGTTGTGTTTCTAGAAATGTATTTCTTCTGGGTTATAAAATTTGTTGGCATATACTTGTTTATAGTAGACTTCATGATTTTTTAAAATTTCTCTGGCATCCATTATAATATATCTTTCATTTCTGATCTTTGTTATTTGAGTCTTCTCTGTTTTTTGTAAGTCCAGTTAGGCTTGTCAAATTCTTAATCTTTTCAAAAGAGAAACTGTTAGTTATGCTTATATTTTCTGTTATTTTCATTTTTCTACTTCATTTATTTCTATTATATTTTTTATTATTAATTTTCTTCTGCTAACCTTGAGTTTCATGTATTCTTTTTCTAGTTTTGTGATCTGTTAAATTAATCTGTTGGTTTGAAATCTTTTTTCTTTTAATATAGGAATTTATTGCTATAAACTTCCCTCAGTACTACTTTTGCTGCATCCCATAATTGTTGGTATATTTTACTTTGTTTTCATTTGTCTCAAGATATTTTCTAAATTCCCTGTGATTTTTTTGACCCATTAGTTGTTCAAGGTTTTGTTGTTTGATATTCACATGTTTGTGAATTCTACAGTTTTCCTTTTGCTTTTGATTTCTAGTCCCATTTCGTTGTTGTTGGAAAAAAATACTTGGTATGATTTCCATCTTCTTAAATTTGCTAAGATTTATTTTTTCCATCTTCTTAAATTTGCTAAGATTTGTTTCGTGATATAATCTATCCTGGAGAATATTTCATGTGTACTTGAGAAGAATGTGTATTCTACTGTTGATTGATAGAGTGTTCTGTATATGTCTGTTAAGTTCACTTGGTCTATAATATTGTTCAAGTTCTCTGCTTCCTTATTGACTTTCCATCAGTATTGAACATCCATTATTGAAAGTTGGGTATTGATGAACTCTATTATTGTGCTACTTTCTATTTCCAACCTTAATTCTGTCAATGTTTGCTTCATATATTTGGATGCTCTACTGTTATATTCATATATATATATATATATATTTATAATTGCTGTATCTCCTCAGTTACCCTTGTATCATTGCATAATGTCTTTCTTTCTCTCCTGTGAACTTTTGACTTAAAGTCTATTTTGTTTGATATTGGTATGGTAATGTCAGCTCTCTTTTGTTTACCAGTTGATCTTTTCACTTCCAGCTGATGTGTACCCTTAAATCTAAAGTGAGTCTCTTATAGACAGCATGTAGTTGAATCATTTTTTTCTTATTCTTCTGTCACTCTATTCTATTGATTGAGGAGTCTATAAGTTTTCATGGGCTTTCATAACAAAATATCACAGACTTGTGGCTTAAACAATAGATATGTATTTTCTCACAATACTGAAGGCTAGAAGGCTACAATCAAGATACCAGCAAAAATGGTTCTCAGCGAGACTCTCTTCCTGGCTTAAAGATAGCATCTCTTCTCTGCATCTTCATATAGCCTTTCTTCTTTGTTCACAAGGGGGAGAGAGAGATTTGGTGCATCTTCCTTTTATAAGGACATCAAACCTATTGGATTAAAAATTACTCTTATAACCTAATTTAATTTTAATTAACTCCCTAATGGCCCTACCTCCAAATGTTAGAATTTTAACATATTAATTTGGAGAAGATGTGACAAGTCAGCCCATAATAGAGTTTAATCTATTTATATTTAAAGTAATTACTAATAGAGAGAGACTTCCTATGGCCACTCAATTCATGGTTATATGTATGTCTTAGAGTTATTTTGATTATTTTTTCCTCTTACTACTTTTTGTGTTTTCTTTAATTTTTGTAGTTACATGCTTCAACTCCTTTTTCATTTCTCTTGTGTATATTCTATATGTATTTTCTTTGTGGTTACTATGGCAATTACTTAAAACAAGTTATGGTTATAGCAATCTGTTTTAAGCTAACAATTTAACATCAAACTCTACTTCTCTATAACCTGCAACTTATCAGTGTCACAAATTACATCTTTTTATATTTTACACCCATTAAAATTTTTATACTTTTATCTTTCAAGTCCTACACCAGAATTAAAACTGATTTATGTACCATCATTAGAGTGTTACAGTATTCTGTATTTGTCCATAGTTATTTTTACTGGTAAGCTTTATATTTTTGATGCTTTTGTATTGCTGTCTATCATCCCTTTATTTCAACTTATAGAACTTCCTTTAGCATTTTTGTAAGGAAACTGTAGTGGTGATTAACTCTCAGCTTTTGTTTATCTTGGAATGTCTTTATCCTTCATTTCTTTTTAAAATGAAAAGTGCAGGCAGGAATAAAGGTGAGCAGGCAGACAGGAAGAGAGAGGAGGAAGAATTTTTATTTTGTTCTTCATCTTGGTTTTTCTCCCCAGCCTTGGTTTCTGAAACCCAGTTTTTGGTATATATGCTGACTGTACCAGCTGTAGGCTGTGGACTTAACTGTTAAGCCACCAGGGCACACCCTCTGTCCTTCATTTCTGAAGGACTATTTTGCTAAATATAATATTCTTGATGGACATTGTTTTTTTTCCAGCACTTTGAATATGTGAGTCTATTCCTTTTTGGTCTATAAGGTATCTGTTGAGAAATTCACTAATAATCTTATGGGGACTCTCATATATGATGAGTCACTTTTCTCTTGCTGCTTTTGAGATTCTTTCTTCATCTTTTACTTCTAACAGTTTGATTCTAATGTGTCTTGATGTTGGCATCTTCATGTTCATTTACTCATAGTCTTCAAAATTTCTTAAATTTACATATACATTTCTTTCCTCAGATTTGGGAAATTTTAACCATTATTTAAAACAAGTTCTCTGCCTTCTTCTCTTCTGTTTTTGTCATTTCTTAATGTTTATGTATAGTGGTCCATTTGTTAATATCCCATAGTCTTTATGCTTTCTTCACTTTTCTTCATGTTTCTTGTTCCACTGCCTTGATAATTTCATGTGGTTTATCTTAGAGTTTGGTGATATTTTACTATATTCAAAATACTGTTAAATTCCTCTAGTTAACTAAAATATATTCATATAAAAACATTACATTTTAAAGTTTGAAAAAGGATAATATTTACCTTAAAACATCACTTATTTAAGAGGTACTTTCTAGCCTAGTTCTATCACTACCTCCCCATATAACCTAGATCAAGTCACATGTCTAGGAAGTGGTGAGTCTGGATTTGAAGCTTTGATTTTTCATCTTAAATTCTTTATAGGCCTGAAGTTATTCAGGATTCAGCTTTGCAACTCATAGCACAGCACAGCATGGGGCCTGGTAGTTAATAAGCTTGGTTAGGAAAAAAAGCAAAATTTAAATATTGGAATCAGATCATCATGGGACTTTAACAGTATAGCTCTTGAAATAATTTTGTGGATATAGTATTCAGTATTATAGGGAATGGCAGTGTCCTCACATCTATGTGAATAAAATAAGTTCTTACAGAAAGAAAGAATTCAAAAGGGGCAAGATACCTGAGACACAGAATCAGAGGCCTGGTGGAATAGTTCATCCCACTTGCTAGACTGGTGATTCTGAAGGGGCCTTGTGAAGAAACCGGGAATCACTACATGTTCTTGTATCTTTTTTTTTATCTTCTTTCGTTTCTTCTTTTCTCCCTTCCTTTCTCTCTTCCCTTCTTTCCTTCATTTTTTCCCTTTGTTTTATAAAGTAAGGGATTTACTTCTAACTACTACAAGAAAGTAGGTAGGGGCAAGGAGTAGTATGAAATAAATATTTAACATAGGGGAAGAAACAAAGCTTGCAGAGTGGTCTTATAAACAGTTGCTAGGCTACACTCACTGACTTCCTAGATAAAGGATGTCCTTTCTCCATTTATTTTTTAAAATTTATCATTCATTATCTTATTTGCATTTGTATTATACCAATAACACTATAGAAATCAAGAGCAAAATAATTTACCTGTGATTCCACTAGTTAAACAAATCAAACAGGTTGTCACAGTCAAATGATAATCAGTGTTTTAGTCTTACCACTCCCTAGAAATGTGATCTGCAGCAACTTAGCTTCACTATGCTTCAGTCGTGCTCATATGAAAAATGAGCATATAGTGCTGACCTCCCAGGGTGATTGTGAGCATTCAATAAAATAAATTGCATAAAATACCTTATAACTGTAATTTATGAGGTACTTTGGTTATAAATTATTTTTGTCTTTTATATTCCCTTCCAGCTCTGGTCCATAAGTATGTAAACTTTCTCAGCTATGATCAGTGTACATATAAATTCATTGCTTGCCCTTTGCAGTTATCATAGACTTGCTTATCAATATCATCAGTATCATCATTCTTGTAAGGCAGTGTACTAATGTGGGCACAACAAAATTCACCAAACCATTTATCCACCATTGAGTTATATATGTATTCCTGAAACTTTTCTATATAGATAACAACAAGCATCTTTTAATGGTTCATCATTTTTGAATACTCACTGGAAAATTTAAACTCAAAGTCTATAAAGGTTAAAGAAGTTCTTCCTCTGAGAGTATAATTGGCCAAAGTCAGGCTTTGAGGATCCAGAGCAGTCCTGTCACAAAGACAGTGTCTCATGACCCATGAACTGTGCTTTGTTGTCTTACAAAGACAGGAAACAAAGACTGAGAGGGGTCTGGACAGTTGTTTTACAATGTAATTGTGGGAATTGCTATGCATATTGCTAGGAGCACTTTTTAGAGATTGGAATAGTTGTAAACATTACTTTCAAGCAGCAAAAGCCAAAGTGTTTGCCCAAAGAGGTTACAATTCAAACCATTCTAATTGGACATAGGAACCAAGAGCAGTGTGGCCCAGGCTGACAGACACAAGGCGTCTGAAGATGAATAGGCGCCGTTGGAGGTTTTACTGGTGGTAGATTTGGGATGGACTTGAGCTGGAGGGATAGTCAGAAGTAAAGACAGTCAAAGCCAAGCACCATTCGGAGAAGATAAGATTAGGAGAGTAGAGGCAGTGAGGTTCAGCAGAGGACTCAGAATCCAGCCACAGGGCACAAAGCTTTTGCTAAACTGCCTCAGAAGGAGAGGCCAAGAAGAGTGGAAGGAGCACCTCTGGCCTCCACTGGCAATGACAAGATCAGAAAGCAGTTGGCTCATGAACAAGAAGTGGGTACTGATGCCTGGATCTGCCCTTCACTGTGGGCGTGGAAAGAGTGCTGGAACTGAAAGCAATCAGAGGCCAGTCTGACAGTATCACTTCTCCACATGAAACCCTTCATAGCTACCTTTCCTTTTAGGATAAAGTCTGACACCACATTGTGGTTTAAAAGGCCCAGAATATTCTGGCCCCATCATACCTGGTGAGCCTCTCCCACCACCTGGTATGCTGAGTCAGTGCGTTTTCTGTTAGATCCATGCTTGTAAAGGGAAAGGCAAAGGCAGGAATGAAGGCGAGTTGTCCACTCAGATTCATAAACAAGCCATGCTCTTTCTCATATTCAAGACTTCTTACATACAATTCTTTCTACTTGCAACACTTTTCCTACCTTCCACACTCGGCTAACTCCTACTTGTTATTTAGGTCTTAAATGTCATGTTCTCCAGGAAGTGCAGCTTTGTATATTACCCAGCGTCTTGCGCATACCCTATAAAGTCAGTCACAAAACTCCTTAGTAATTGGTCACTTTCTGTGCCCCCATAATCACTACACTCAAATGCAAAAGCACCACATTTGACACTCTAGTGCCTGGTACATAATAGGTAGTTGATAAATATTTTGAATGAAATAATAAATAGACAAAAACAAGTTAATTGATTCATTTTACTAAGTACTGAGTTCATGGACTGTGGCAAGCTTTGTTCTAAGATTGGTGAGCAAGGTAGGGACCTTGTCCCTATTTCAACCCCTCTCTGAGTCTCATGATGGCACAGACAGGTGCATAAGGAATTCTAGTATAAAAGTGCTCCAGGAGAGATACAGACTGTTCCTGAGGGTGGGGAGGCACATTCTAAAGATAAAGAAAGGTTAACAGCTCCACAGAGAAGAAAGGATCAGAATTTGACCTAGGGTGGGGGTTAGGGTACCTTTTTAGCAGACAAAGAAGGGGAAGAACAGATGTGTATGCCAGATTGAGTAGATAGTCAGGTAACTAGGAAATAATGAGGATCTTTATGGACAGCAAAATGTCTGTATGTGGGCAGCTACCAGAGATATCTAATTTCACTAAGAGGTGAGGATGGAAAGTGGGCAGCATTCAGGTTACAGGGAGCCATATATGCCAAACTAATGATAATTGACTTTATTCCATTGTCAGTGGGGAAAATGCAAAGAGCTGTGCTTTGCTAGATGGACAGACTGCCATGCTTGACAATCTTTGGTCTATAAGAAGCGAGAATTGGAGAAGAGGTTCTAATAAAAACCTTGTGGTTTGTAATCTAAAATTGTGTACATATTTATCAAATTTCAGAGGATGTAGAAAGGATTCTGGTTGCATCCTGGAATATTAACATGAGAGGGGCTAACCTGGCATCAAACCAATGGCATACAATGGCCTGATATAAACACACCACATACAAGCCTGCAGAATAGGTACAGGTGAGCTAATCACACGGGTGTGTGGGGAGGGTAGGGGACAGGAAGACAGGTTGGAGTTCCAATTCCAAATTTGCTGTGCAACTGAGGGTAACTCCTTTCTCCCCTCTAGGCCTCTATTTTCCCTGCTAACCCTTTCTTTCTAATGTATGATTTGTGCATCTCAGAGTATACAGAGTTTGGGGGGATGGCCCACAATAAGGTCTTTGTCGAAATAAGGAAAAAAACACCACTTCTACTAAGTACTTTGCTTCATAAATAAGTTGGAAAATTGCTCTAAGAAGTATATAAATATTTTCTGTTCTCTAGGTGATGGGCCTTCCCTGGGGGTAGTGTACAAGCTATACACTAATGCAGAAACCCTGGGCCATCATGATGCTCATACTGGAATCAGGGCTGGGAAGGCAATAGGTCTGGAAGAGTGAGGGATATATTACTGACCCAGGATGAACAGGGAATAACATGATTCTGAAATCAGCAAAGTAGATCATAAGACCCTGTCATTAAGCAATGACTCCCATCAACACAGTGATGGTGGCTGTCTTGCAGGCATCTCTTCTACATGGGGCCAAATCAAACTGTCCAGGATGACCCCAACCGGAGACTATGGCTGGATGTGAGGTTGGGTATATGGAGTAGTTGATAGCTCAATAGTTGCAGAAACAGAAAAGGGCAGAAAAGGGATCTTTCAGTTAATGACCACTTTGTGTATGACGACAAATACTTGAACAAGTCTTCTCAGGCAAGATTTTCTCAAAATCATTTACAAAGGGCCTACACTTATGTCAGCTGCTTCAGACTCAGTGATACAGTGGACTTGGCACTCATGACTCCTGAATACTTTAAATGACTGGTGTTCATCCCTCCGCAAGTGAACCTTCATAGCCCACAATAGGTAAATTTATCCAGGACTGACTTATTTACTAGCAACTAAAACATGAAATTAGCTTGTCGCTAAAGGCAATTTGTCCATTCCTGCCTGAGTCTTGAATAAATCATCCCAATCAAGGAGGTCAGGAGGGCTGGGGGAAGGTACCACATTAGCTTCCCATATTCTCACATTCCACATAAATAATCCTTTTTCACTTAGGGCCTGTGATGACCCTCTTGAGACTGTCTGCATGATTTTGTGATTTCTTGTTTCTGAGGGACTGGTCATGTGTTTGCCTTGGCAGACTTTAACAGGAAACTTTTTTTTTTTGCTTCTTTTCCCCCCAAATTTAAAGTCCTAGGAATGTTTTAGAAATAGGCCCCTGACCAGGACAATGTTTCTACTGTAACAGAACCTAACAGGGATGATTCTCATGAGTACAATCCTTCACCTTCCCCAGTCACACTTTTTAATAGAGCAAAAGAGACTTGATTTGATGGTTCATATTTCTATCAATTCCCCTGACACCATGAGAAATGTGAGCATGAGTGAAAACAGTCTACACTTGTGTTGACAATCCTAGAGCCTCAGAAGATGCCATTTTCTGCCAAATAGTAACCCCATATGCTTCTAGGAGAAAGAAAGACTTAGCATGGAGCTTGACCTGAGGATGAGAGGAACCACAGCTTATTGTCCAGGGATGATCTGGTGATGCTGCTGGTGATAGTCATTATAAGAGCAGAAAGGCCTTTCTCCTGGGCTGAAGGAGTGGGTAATAACCTGTAGGCTGTAAGCCTTAAAATAATTAATCTGAAAACATAGGCAATGTGCAATCTGCTCAGGACTCCCAAAGCCAGTTCAACTGCATATCTCTTGAAACTACATAGCTTGTTCTGCAATGGAAGGGAGCATTGAAAATCACAGGTGGAGGAGTTCATTGGTCAGAGTCCAATATCAAGGAGTCAGCTTCACAACCTAGGGCAAGTGGGAGCAACAAAGATGAACTAAATGAAACAAAGAAACAATTCTTCCTCCTCTCCCTGCCTACCTGCTTGTCTGCCTGCTCACCTTCATTCCTGTCTCCTGAGACTTTTAAAAGCCAACAAGATATGGAAGCAAAAGGTTCTTGGCCTTCCTTTGTTCCTCTTCTTAGGTAGTCATTGTATTAGGTGAATTGAAAGTTACTAGGTATATGTATTTTCTTCAATTTGTGTGTTTAAAAAAATGAGTACCCCTGACACCAGGATCTGGAAATGGAGAAACTCATTAACTATCATGATCTTAGAGTTCATTCTTATTAACTTTAAAAATGTGTTCACTAAACCTTTTGTGATGCCTTGCATAACACTTTTGCAAATCTAATCACTACTCATTTGATAATTATTTGCACTCTTTACCCGAGCAAGAAAACCACGAGGAAGTTTGAATTTTCACTGTTTGCTTCTAGGATTGCAGGAAATTAAAAAGTGAGACTGCTACTGCACAACTTGTACTTTTTGTTAGAGAAGATTAATTCTTTATGATGTCTTTAGTAGAATTGTAGAAAATCAAATTAACTTTAGCACTTTATCATGGAGTGAAGAAATTAAAGGAAAATGTCAAAGTGCCTATTTTAGCTAGAGTCTGAGAGAGAGAGAGAAGAGAGAGGGAGAGGAGAGACAGCAATGTGAGTCCTTGCATCTCAGCCTCAGTTATTTCCCTTGTAATGTGATGATTTCACAGTGGCATGGTGAGTGGCGCGTGACATAGGTGGGTGGTGCTTATTAGAGTCAATGCATAGAGCCCTTATCCAGAGGCAGCCTGAATCATGACACCTGCTCTTCAAGAGGTGGAGGCAACAAATGGGACATCATTGTCTTGTCATTTTCTGAGGGCTTACTCTATATCACATGCTGAACTGGGTATCCATTACCAAATCCTCTCAAGTTCTTTATGGAATTGGCTGATAAATAAGGAAGCAAAAACATTTTCTGGTTATTACTTTATATTAACAATAGGAAGCAGATTCTACGGCTGTTTCTACTTTATGAATAAGGAATCTAAGGTTGAGGTAGATCAAGTTAATTATCCAAGAGGACACAGAAATTAGAAAATCTGTGCTTTTAATTCAAGACCGTTAATGCCCAATTTCCTATCATCTACTTTCCCCAGAATCAGTATGACTATAATTTTTCAATGGCATCATTGAACAATGGATATAACACAACAGAAAGGGCAGTCAAGAGATACTGAACCCTCCATCTCTTTATAAATGAGAACACTGAAGTTTAAACTGAGTAAATACTTTGACCTAGGTCACACAGAAAATGGTTGGCAGATCCGGAACAAGAGTAAAAGCTAGCAGGCCTAGAAAGGGTCCTTCCTAAGAAACCATACCTCCCTACAGCCAAGGCCACAGTGCTCAGAAAGAGAGGAGGGAAGTGGCAGTCTAGGCTCTTCTCACATAGCTCAAGGTTCATCCTCCTCTGAGGGATTCTTGACCTGCAAAATGGGAATCTACATTGGACAAGAGTTACGCTGTTGGTAGAACAACTTCTAAGCAGAATTAAGAATTTCTGCCAATTAATGACCAGGGGCAGTGAGCCATGGTACTACTTAGCAATACTTGTGACATATTATTAAGAAAAATTAGAGATATTTGCAAATGACATTACAATTGTTGAAGATATCTCAAAATATCATTTATACTCACTACTCAACTTACAGTAGCCCATAATTCCTTGATAAAGAAGCATATGCTACTGCATCACAGCTTTGTTTATCAAAATATTTTATAGGTATTTGTAAACATTGTTGATTTCCTGTAGTTTAATGTATTTTAAGACTATTTTCTGATATGGGCCTGTGGGTTTCTGCAGATCACCAAGAGGACCAGGGCACAATTCAAGTTAAGATTTCTTTCCCCACAATGAATAGTGATCTCATTCCAGGCAACACTAACCTTCAAGGGTGAACCATTCAACACAAACTCATCACCAGAGCCGTATAATTGAGAGGTTTTCTAAAATTGCAGTCTACTCATGGGCCTGACAGAACTAGAATCACATCATAACAAGTCAACACCAAACCATAAGCAAAAATGTAATCCCTTCTAGTAACCTCACAGGCTATTTGCTGCATGATCTCCTGGGTTGTGGTGTCACTGACATGTGTACACTGAATTCTCCTCACTGAGCAAAGAAAATGCAAGTCCCAGTTCTTCATTCCAGCAGGAAATTATTGGCCCTGAATTTGTGCAAAGATCATGATATTAAGAGAACTTGTCAAATATACATCAATCCATGCCCTGTAAAACTGTTAACCAATGTTGGACATTGAAGATGAGGGAGAACCTAACTCTGGATACATGACAAACTTTTCTTACTTGTACCAGCACTCTGCTCCTTACTAACCCTCTTTTTCTTTTTCTGGGTCTGTGTACATTGCAATTGGTCACACTAAGAGAGAATAGGGGCCATTGATGGAATGAACTTAAAACGGTAAAAACTGTTCATTCCATCTGACCTTAACTTTTCTTCAACTACTTCATTCTAATCTAATGCATTAATTCAACACGTGGCTTCTTAAATGTACAATTGTACTGGGAACCATGCTTATGTACACTATTTCCTCACCTGGACAGAAAACACTATATGTGTCATAGGAGAGAATGTTCCACAGAGACAGAATATAGCAACAGTCCATTTCCCACTACTACACAGACAGATCATTCTAAAATGAGCCAATGGAGACTACAGAATGAGAAGAGATATAGCCCCAGTTACAAATACTTTTCCTCCTTGGACACAACTCTACCAGCCAGCATTGTGAAACTTCTGGGACACACAATTGCTGGGATTTCAGCAGGGCAAAGTAAACAGGACAGGATTCTAAGAATGTCCTACTCAGAAGCACAGAAAGAAAGCAATACAGTAATTATGGGATGTTTCGTTCAAAGGAGCCGCCAAGGTCTCTGTCTCTCTGAATGTAGCTGTGGTTCCCACAGCAGTCTGATCTTCGAGTTGTCTAGAATACACCTGTAAATACTCAACTGCTGGTGCAATTATGGGAATTAGATGATCATCTGTCATTTGAGGGAAACAACTGCTTAATTGCATCCTTAACTGAGTGTCTACAGATGTGTTTAATACATGCACAAGAGAAGGCCACTCAGGATCCATGACCAAGGGCCTCATTGTCACATTATCAAGTCCATTTACAACAACCAGGAGGACACCAGCAATTCAAAACCTTCCCTGAGATCAGCTTTCCTCCCACTAGGATAGGGAGCCACTAAGTAAGTGACAAAGAGAGAAAGCCATGTTCTTCTCCAAGGATCTGAGTCAGGTTTCTGGGGTTGGTCAGCCTCAACTAAGCTTACTGACCCTGAGAGGCATATCTCCAAGGCATCTTGCTAGGTAAGGAGTGGAGCAGATGCCTTTAATGTCCTCAAACCTGGTGTGAAATAATACTGATCCAACACATGTAAACTGTGGCCAGATTCTCCAAAGCCACCTTGCTGTCATTAACAATGAATCACATGATTGACATGTGGCCATTGTTCTAAATTGCTAGATCTACCCACAGAGCTGTTGGGAACATGTGATATTTACAAAAGAGAACAGAACCCAATATTTGGTTTGACCATCCCCTCTTCCCTTTTACGGTTTGTCACTGAAGGAATTGGGGAAGGGCTTCACTTGCCCGTGTCCCTCACTATCATGATGAAATGAATATTTTGGTCAGAAACTTGTTGTCTATTAGAAGTGGGAATTACCAGAGCTGGGATGGTCCTTAGCACGCATATAGGTCCACTCTCATTTTCTTTGCAGGTGAGGAGAAAGAAGAGGAAAGAAGAAGATTGTCTGAGGACACACACAAAGTTAGGGACAAAACTGAGACAAGTATTCAGATCTCCTAGGGCGGGGGCCAAAACATGACAAACTCGGCAATTGCTGTTTAATATGAAATGCACATAGATGAACACTTTAAGTTAGTGGGGTGTGTGTTGGATCTTCCTGATCCATGCAAGCCTGTCCTGAGGAGTTCTTGACTCCCTGTCATTCTGATTACCATGTGACTGATGGAATTTCCTGTACCCTTGTTATCCCAAAGATTTCCTAAAGTGAATGGCACCGAGAATATGCATAAAGTAATGGCTGTCGATGGCAAAATCTCATGGCAGGCAAAGCCATAAAAATGCAGCACAAACCTCCTCTAGGTGTAAATATAGAACTCCTCTGGGAACCCATCTGAGGGAAGAGGGTTTCTATCACACCAACTTAAAATCTAAATTACATTATTCAAAGCAGTACAAGTGTGGACTAATAAATAACACATAAAATAAAACAGCACTTTATGAGGAAGACTCATCTTATATTTCAAGCATTTTCCCACTCTTAAATTTGTTATTTAATATGGACGCTTTTAGCCACAACATTTCTAGAGTTTATTCAATATCTTTTATGTGCTTTACAAGGTCATTAGAGAATTTATTTGCTTTTTCCCTTACAGATTGGAAGGTGGGCAGTGATATATGAGGTTTCACATTTTATTTATTCACCAAACTGTTCCAGATGTGATCCCATCATTTATCCACTGACACATCAAACCTGCTGAGTGCCTCGCACACTGACCTCCCCCCACGTCTGCTTTCATGCTCTTAAAGTTATAGCCAGGCTCACTTCGATGAGAAGACAAGAGAATTGCTATTTGGGGAGAGGTGGTGGCGGGAGGTAGGCGATCGAAGTTCACTAATAAAAAAATTTAATTGCTTGGTTACAACTTGAAAACGATATCCGGGTGGGAAGCGGACCAGGGACCATTCCCCCAAACCATTGCCGCCCGTTTGCTCTCCAAACAGACTGGGAATGTGCAGGATCTGAATAAACGGCTCTGAGCAGGTACTAAATCATTTCCCCTTCTCCCAGTGATTTGTCACCGTAATAAGCATTCTGAGGGTGATAGACCTTTTATTACTACACACTGGTAAGCAGGAAGGAGGCTGCAATGTATTCCTGGTGCTCTTTAGGGAAAATAATTACCCCATGCAGACATTTTTTAAAATGTAGATTTAACAGAAAGAGTTATATTTAAACCCAAGTGCTTATTTAGTGAAAAATATGAACATTGTTATACTTGTGTTGGGAGAGGGTCATAGTGAGTCATTTTATGACACCATAGTCCCTGAGATACAATCCATGCTTTCCCACCCACCTCCCAGTGCTTTGGGGTTTTATTGTTGGGTCTTTTTTGATTTCTTTTTTTTTTTTTTTTTGGTGGGAGCAGAGAAGAAGAGGGGTTCTCTGAATGCTAGTTGAAAATATACTACATAGAAATATTGATGCTGTTATCTAATATTTGAAGAACATTTTATGATTTTCAGACAATGTCATGTGCTTCATACCCCACTTGATCCCCACAATGCCCTGTGAATTTTTTAAGGCTGGTGTTATTAGCCTCATTTTCCAGAGAAGGAGACTGAGACTCGGAGAGATTATGTGAGGATGCAAAAGATATATGAATTTAATAAAAGAATTATATTTCAGTGCAGGTTGAACTAGAAAGTTGAAAAATAGAAAACACCATTATGGTATTCCACTGTAGCAAGGGTTTCCAGATTTAGCATGCACACACACATGTATGCACGCATGCATGCACGCACACACACAGGAAGCATATTGTATGGGACATACTTATACAAAAAAGTCATTGCTTCTTTGAAATTCAAATATAACCAAGCATCTTATATTTTATCTGACAACCCTAAATCCAAAATAAGAAGGACTAGCCTCTTGTCTCCACCAAGAAGGACATGTCTAGTCTGGTTAGGAAAGTGTGGGTGATGTGCCACAGTCCCATGGTGAGTAAATGGCAGAGGTGGAAACTCAGGCTGTCTCCGTGATTTCTTAGCTGAGTGATTGTAGAATCCCCCTTGCCTCCCCACCTTCCACCTGAAACCAGAAGCAGGCGGGCTATCACAGTCGGTGGAGGGATTGCAGCACATCAGCCTGGTGAAGTGGGAAACAGTTCCCTCATAAGCGGGAAACAAGCCCCTATACGGGCTTCTGAGGCCCTTATGCATGGGGGTGCAGTGATTCAAAGGCCACCTTTGCCTAGCCTCCCCCATGCTTAACAGTAAAGGGAATCATCTGAATTCAAGCCAACTCAATAGCTATAGTACCTGAATGGTTCTCTCAAAGTGGGCATATGAAAATGCATCCTTTCTCACTCCTGAATGCAGAAGTGCACATCAGGTGATGCGACAGCATTGTGTGTTCAGCAAACTGGTGAAACAAGAGTCTCTATTCTATCTGGTGCTGATGACAGTGAGGGAAAACAGACCGCTCTTAAATGCTGGTGAGTGTAAATAGATGGCATCTTTCTAGGGATCAGGGTGGCATTGACTATGGTAATTTAAAGCTCACATACCCTTTGACCCTGAAATTTCGCACTGCTGGAAATTAACTTGCCCACAATACCACCCAAGCAGAAGCTTACACAGTCCAGCCCTATCCACTGAACCTGAGATCTGACTGCACAAATTCAACAGACCCTTGTTCCTCCCAAGAATAATAGCACCCACCATCATTTCATCCCATAAAGTTAATCCTAATACTAACTCCATTATATTCATGTGGAAGCTGAGACATGCAGAGATTCAGTGACTCAATTCAGATCACACAATTAGTAACTAGACAAGCAGCATATAGATGTCCCTCTCCCTAGGCGGGTTGGGATATTGTCTGTCATGGTCTGGTAGTTCAAAATTCCAGAACTAGCTATTAGCAGTCAGAGAAAGTCTGTACAGAATCCAGGGTCCCTAGTGTACCTTCTGGGGTAAAGAATCTAAATTAATGGATTTATCAGTACTTGTAGATTTATGCTTACCAAAGGGATCTATTTCTTTGGTTTCAAATGAAAATGAGTAATAATCTTTTTCATTTTAAAATGTTTGTAGTGAAGTTATTTCATAGTGGCAAATTTGGAGGTGTCAACTTGAGAAAACAATGAAGACATTTTGAAGAACTGACACTGTAATGAAGCGATCTGGAAAAAATCTTTTTAAAAACGTCCTGGTGGTTGCATGATTAACCCTGAAGGCAAGAATGATGTAACCTAGTTGGGATGGTTTATTATTTTATGAAGTAAAAGATGAATGACTTTCATGAGCAAGCACTCAAACACTTTAACTCTCCTCCAAAGAAAAAAAATGAAAAGAAAAAGAAAATGAAGGTGCCTACTGAGTACTTCAGAATGGAAGGAAGAACCTGTGGTAGGCTTGTATCACTAAGAGATTGTCATAGTCCAGCTCTGTCCTTGGAGCTCAGAGACACATGTCCAAAACTGCAAGTCAAGGCAATGCAGTAGAAGGCAAAGGAATTTAACCTATAATTAATCCTAGAGATTGACTGGGTTGATATTGGTCAATGCCGTAACCACTTCAGAACTCAATCTCCTAATTGGTAGCTTGGAAATCATAGTGCCTGTTTTTATACCATACAGGGCCATCAGTGTGATAAAAGTTGAATTAACAGAGGTGAAAGAGTCTTGACAAAAATGAAAGCAGGTATGAGGTGATAACACACATATCAGATATAAAGAAACAAAATGAATGACCAAACAAAATACAACAAAAACTATTAGAACGCTAAATTCAAGAATGTACTTGGGTTGAAAAAGAACTAATGATATTGTGACGGGTAGGAGAATTCTGCTGGTGGATGCGGTATGATATAACAGTGACTAGGATGTGAATCTACTCTCCTGAAAACTTACAGTATTGCAAACAAATAAATTGGTAAAAAATAAAATAAAACAAACATGGGTGCCTGGTGCTGTAGTATGAGGCTGTACTGGAGAGGATATTGGAGGTATGATTCAGTTCTCATTGGCTGGTCTCATAACCTTGGAGAAATCATCTCATCACCTACAAAAGGCCTAGTCTGGCTACTATTCAACTGCAAATAGGTGTAAGATAAAAGGTATGCTCCTTGTAAAACAGAGCTTTCAGCCTTGAGCTACTGTGTCCTCAGGAAAATTTCCTGAGAGTTAAAATGCCATGGTTTACAGGGGATGTCATTTATAAATGGTGGGTAGCCCATGCACGAACATCACTTGTGAAGACTTGAAGGTCATGTGTTAACTGCTCCTATTCGTGTGGTTCCACTCACTACAGTGCCCCCAGAGAGAGCATCTTTCAATGAGGGTCTCTATAGTTTTGTTTTCATTAGTTATAATTGGGATGTAATTGATATGCAATAAAACTGCATTTATTTAAATGCTGAATTATTTTTGAATCCATAAAACGCTTTACGTGTTGTAATACTTTCATATCAGCTCCACCTGTTAAGTCGCTTTTCTATGTTTGTTTCTTCATTATAGAGCTTGTATTTCTTCACGTGTAGCCTGATCAAAGAACACTGTTTTCTTTGTACTTGTCTACTTGGTATTTACCTTTTTGTTAGTTTTCACTTTCGTTTGGGTAAAATAGAAACATTTTTGCACACAATTGTTTTTCTTCATCTACTTACAGATGTCTACATTTATGACTCCTCTAGAATAATGTTTTGATCTATTTATAATCTTTTAATACCCACAGTGCTTTATCTACCATTAATATTTATAAATGTATACACACACACATATATATATACAGCTATTGTTCAACTACACATTGAATTTCCTGACTTTAGTATGTAATTTTCTAGGAAATAGTTTAATAAATCACTACTGTACACACTGAAGAATATGAGGATTTAACTATTACTTTATAATTGTCTTGCTCTGTGAATAAATAATATTTCTGAGTGCACCCAGAGGTTTCCAGCCAGGCCTCAGTGAGGGTGTTGAGTGCTGTATCCATCTCAGGCCTATTGTTGAGAATGACTTGCAGCCCTGAGGGGCCAGCCTTTGTGTTCCATACAGTGTTGCCCACATGTGAGCATTTCTACCCATACCACTCATGCTTTTGGCAGGAGGAATCAAACTTTCCACTTCAAGAGCCAAAGATGATAGCATCAAAGAAGACACCACATATAGTGTGGTTTGTGTCCCTCTCAAGCTTCAGGTGCTGAGTTCTGTAAAGGTTTCTTTTGCATAGAACCAACAGCTTTGGATGAGTTTGATGACTCACCAAGCCAGAGGATTATGACACAACCTCGTTTGCCCTGTAGTCAATTGCAGTAGAGATCCATCCCATTTCAAGACCTATCCCATGAAAATGACAATTCAATGACTCAAGAATAAACTGAATCAGACAGTGACTGGGTGACTGATACTCAGACACAGGAAGAATGATTCTCTAAACAAAAGGGTAGGACCTGGGAAAACCTGGACAAAAGTGACCAAATTAACATAGTCAAAGGCCCCATGTAATGACAGCCAGTCTCCTACCTTCAAGGGGCCCCTCATTATCAGCTTAGTTGTCCAAGGAGAGGTAATGGTGGCCTTCACTCAGGCAGCCAACTGTAGGGACAAACAGAAGAGGAGCATTGTGAGACCGATGTTGAGAATAACAATCCAAGTTCTCCACTGCCTGTTTGCATTGTTAAAATTCAAAATCATCTAAGCATGGAACATTTTTCTTTAACTCATTTTGTGGCAAAATCTGACTTGAACTTGAGGTAGAGTGATCAATAGTCTTTATTTATCCTACATGATTTGAATATTCATAAATTCCACTGCAGAAACATTGTTTGCTTGATTATGGAGTGTGTCCCTAGTATTTTGTTATATATGATACATGTAATGTATTCTTTCTAAAAACTCGAACTTTTTAAAACTCTGAAACACACTAGGCTCCAAAGATCTCAGGTGAGTGATGGTGGGCATGTATAGCATAGTGGTTAAAAAGGACTGTGAAGTCAGATATCCTGGTCCTAATCCCAGCTGTGCCATGTCATAGCTGTGTGGCCTCTGGTAAGTTACCTCACCTCTCTAAGTCTTGATGAAAAGAATGGAAACTACCTCATTGGGTTAATGCAAAAATTAAGTGAACAAATAAACATAGAGTGATTAGAAGGTGTTTGATACTATGAATTAATGATCTAGGGGACAAGTGGCTTAAACCTGGACTACCCAAGAAGTCAGACTCCTATACCGTATTAAGAGCTATCAGCCATTATCAAAGAGGTGAGCTCTGCAGGACTTGGTGACCCTGGAAGCTAGAAGGGGTCAAAAGGAAGCATTAGCTGGTAAAACTAGCCACCGTTCCCATCAAGTGACCCTACCATGTTTGAGACCTGACATGCTCTTTGGGATCTGGTTTTGGTTCTAATATCGACTTATTCTGTGACCTTGAGCAAATTCCTTGCCCTCTCTGGACCCTTGGAACATGAAGGGGTAGATTAGGTGATTTCTAAAGGCTGTCCAAATTGAACACATTGCCTCCAAGAGGAGCATACTGCAGAAGGACACCTCTGTCTGGGGGGTTGGCAACCTTTCGCTTGCTAATTCCTGGGAGCGCACGCAACACAATCCTTGTTTTCATAACCCAGAGCTATGTCCACGGCCAGACCAGAGCAGCAGATGGACAGACCCAACTCCTAGATATTGTAATTGATCAGGACACAGTATAATGAAGTAATTTTCTTGTCTTCATTCTCCATGTCAGCAGGGAGCTGTCTGCCATGCAGGAAGGGTGACAGAGTAATCTGAGCTGCAGCTGAAAACCTGCTTTTTTTCCACCGTTATTTAGCCTGCCATGAGCAGTGGCGGGCAGCAGGAAAGAGTCCAGACAAGCAGGGGAATTTGGCTGCTCTCAAAATATCATAGAGGAACTTTAAAAATGGAACTGATTTATGCTTTGTAATGTTTTCAATAATGTGTAAATTAAGTTAGTGCTTGAATCTGAGCTAAAGGAGAAATTTTATTTTACCATCCAGGAAAGGGCCACAGAAAAATCTCATTGCATGGTAATGCTCCTTCTGCTGTACCAAGCATTGCACTTTGCATGCATAATGGGTTCTGGAGAAGAATATGTAACATGTATTACTTTTCAATATCAAAGAATGGCCAGAATTACCTAGAGATCTGAAGACTGCTCTGGGGCTAACAAATCTCTGGGTTGAGTCACAATAGTCTCCCTTGCCGACTTGGTATACAGGTTCTGTAAGCTCAAGTCACTGCTCTGGGAACTTGGCACAAGGCTCCATCTTCTCAACTGAGGCACGGACCTGCCTCAGACCCAGCTCTGGATTAGGAAATAATCCACATTCCCCATGGGAGCCTATGTGGAAGATGACTGCTCCCAAGCCATGAAATGTTAAAGGCTAAAATGTATGACTCAAAGTTGCTCTGGCCCTCAAATGCCCTCCACATACGTGTTCTTGGAGCCAGCAGCCCACCTTTTTCCCTAAGATTGTATTTAGTTACACTTTTTATAACCTCAGAGAATTTTACAATAGCAAAGTTGGTGACAAATAAAACAAGACATAACAACAGCAGAACCACTTGCAGATGATATAGAAATACATGAATTAAGAGGAAAAATTGTGTCACCGACCTGCATATTGTAACCCATTTGCTGCAATGTTCACCATCAATGAATAGTTGGATAAACTCTCCTGATACTCAGAAACCTTGAATTGGTTATTGAAAACCATTCCATTTGTTAATGGTCTAATTTGAGGTGAGTGTAACAAACATCTCTAAGAATATGTGCTTCTGCTTTGCAAAACCTTCAGTACAGCGTCTGTTGGCCGGATGGGAATGTTCTCATAGGATCTGTCCAAGCCTTCTCTGGAAGTTGGCATTTTGGCTAGTTCTGAAGACAACAATGTTGTTTTACACTTGAAATACCTACCATAAGTGAAAACACGTGGCAGAGCAAAAGGTACTACATGTTATACAGATGTCAGGTGGGAATTCTAAAACTGCACAGTTTGCCACAGTTTTCACTTGACATGATAGTATTGAAGTTATAGGGTATGAAAGATGAGAATAAACATCACTCAAGCACTACTTCCACTTCTTGGACGGGATTTGTACACATGATATTTATATCATGTTAGGTGGAATTGTGACCTTGTGATTGTTCTTATTTGGAGAATAAGTATGCTTTATAGATATGTGTATGGGTGCCATTCAGCCTTGACATTACCAGTCCTCCATCACTAGTATGTTTGAGGTAGTGACCTGAGACATAATCCTTCCTGTACATTCCCAACTACACTGGCAGATCTAGAACAGCTGAAGCCCTGAAACTCCAACCTCATGGCTGATACTCCATTTATGCACAAATATTCTAGTCACACTATAAGTCCATCAAGTCCTAGTGTGGTCATTGTTAATGGTAATGCAAGGCTGACATAATTATAGAACCTGTGCTTTCCAAGCATTTCATCATCAATGAATTCCTTTTTGTCTCCATAGGAAATCTTAAGCAGGTATGACAGGTATTATCTTCATCTGCTGAGAGAAAGAAGTTTTTACTCAATCAGCCAAGGACAATGGAAAGTGGCCTGGTCACTAGTGTTAGGCTTTTCACTAGCCTCTTACCCTTTGTATCCATACATCTCCTCTGGCAAATAGCTCATTTCCATAGGGCCCCGAGATCAGGGCTGCTTAGAACTATGGTCCTTCCTTTTCAACAGTATATAATTTAAAGACTGCATTCTGATGATAAGTATCTGGAGTCTGATAAAGTCTAATTACAGTTAAGGAATATGAAAAATTGGGAACTGCAAAGAAGATTGGCTTCTACTACTGCCTGGGCAGAATAATCAAGGAATTAGCAGAAAGTGATGGTGACCATAAAGAGGCACTAGAGGATAATTGAAGTATTAAAATTAAAGACATGCTGGCAAGTGGTGTGTCCCTTGAGGATCCAGGCCATCTTCTTTGCTATCAGACCATAATACAACTGTAGAGCTTTTCAATAAGGCAATGGGGGCTCGACAGAGAAGTTGTTTCATAAGCTAGAACTGGACTGGAGATGATGGACACTGACTATTGGCAAGCTTTCTGCAGGATATATAGAGACCCTGACTGGGCCCCATGTTTTTATAGTTGCTCTGACAAAGTAGAGCAAGTACAGGCTCGATTATCAGAGAAATGAGGGATCTGAATTCACAGTGTGGTAAAGCGTTTAAGGATGTCCATGGCTTTAGCAGGTGAGACCATGGCCTCAGATGGGTGTACTCAGTGTTTTCCGTTTAGTGAAGACATGACAGACAAGGAAAAGGTATAATATGTAGTCACTAGACTCTGAAAGGAAGAGCTAAAACTGCACTTAAAACTTTTTAAACCAAGTATTATTGAGCTCCTTTTACACGCCACAAAATGAACCTACACTTCTCATATGTGGTTTCCTTTAATCCTTAATACCCTCCCACATAGTAGGGTAAGACCTACAAAAGGAGGGATTATCATTCTTTTACAATCAGTAGAATTGAGCTGGCAAGGATAAAGTGACTTGCCAACAGTCAGGTGAGGAAAGACCGACTCTTGATTTCAGTTCTATCCTGTACCATAGCCAATGTTCTTTTCACTATATCACAGATCTTAATTCAAGATAAAAAAACACTCAAAATTTAGATGGGAAACAATGGAATCCATGCATCAAGAGGTAGTGAATTCTCTAGCATTTGAAACATTCTGACAAATTGGCAAGCACTCAGACATTATGTATGGGTTGGACCACATCATCGCTAATGTCCCTACAAACACAGAGCCATTTTTGACCTGGCCAACGCAAAAGTATGTGTTAAGTGGGTGGGGCACATGTTGTAAATAAATCACCAATTTATCCTCAGTAACTAGAAGGAGGAGAGATCAATGACTCACAAATCTTTCTAAATCCTTCCTTTAGCCTCCTAATCCAGAGGCTATTTACTACCCACTTCAAAATTCACTAATTTAACAATAGCCTTCTGTGTCTTTGTCCTTTAAGGCAAGGTTAAAAAAAAAAGAAAAACGCCTGTAAAGGAAAAGAGGGACATATTGTCCAACTTCTACACACAGTTTAGCACTGAGAACAGTTGCAAAAGGTCCAGGGGGAAATTGAGATGGCCCCTCTTGACACAGACCCCTATCAATATTTTTGCCAACTGACCATTTCCGGAAGGCATAGTGTTTTTCTCTACCCAGAAAATCTTAATCTTCACCCCTAAGCTTTATAATTAGATCCCTAAGAAAGCACCCTTTGCTCTAAAGTACTTCTACTTTACCTTCCTGTCATCCTCCCAAGGAACTGGGTCTCACCACTTACATCTGATTTCTGTCCAACCCTAACTCTGTGAGTTCTGAATGCACTTGTTAACTGAGACTTAATGCGAATTCTGACACAATTTCGTACAATTTTGTAGCCCAAATATAGTACTATAGTGGGAATGTAATTGAAATTGTTTAAGCAGGAGTAGAAAATAGAAGTACCAAGTAATAATGAGTTGAAGGGTGGGGAGTGAATATATGGGAAAACCTGGGTCAGAACCTACAAACGCAGATGTTTATTTGGGCTAGCCAGGTGGCATAAATGTATGCATTAGATCAGATTTAAGACAATTGAGTAATATACGTACATATATACATGCATTCTTCAAAAGCCACATGATTATTTTTAAATAGAAACCAGTTGAACACATTCATCTACAGGCAACATTTGGGCCCAACTTCATGACTCCTGACCCAAATAAAGAGAAATTGTTAAAAATGAACAAAACTGAACTCTGAGGTCGCAGAAGATAAGGTGAAGATGGACAGATGATGGTCTAGAGGTTCTTCAGCTCACAAAAACAGGTATACTAGTCTGTCAAGAAAGACAACGTGTTTCTTATTTCAGAACTCAAGAAAAAATTGTTTCCCAGGTCTTTGCTGAAAGGAACTCGCACAATATAATGGATGGTATACTTAACAAGACTTTTACCCAAGATGTGTACTGATATTCCACATATGGTGTCTATTATTTGGACCCTCAGGAAAATCCAAATGTGTAATGTTAACCTACAGCTCTGTGAAGGCAATTCCACTGGGAAATAGACTGATAGAGACCAGGTCTGTAGCTTCCTGGAGCTCTGGTATGATATAGGAATAAAGCTTTGAAAATTTGGACAAATTCCCTGAAACTGGCACTTTTGAATATCAATAGTTTCCTCTGGGTTTTGACAGGAACTGTAGAGCAGACCATTCAAATTAGAGGCCCTAAGAGACAGCTGGAAAGATGGGGAGGTGTTCTTTAATGTTGACATAAATAGTAGACATAGCCAAACCAGCATGAGGTGGCCAAAGTATCACCTGGGAACTGGGCCTATGATCATCCCAAAGGGAAGTTTCCTTTCTACACTTGGGATACACTCTTTTTCCCCAGTCAGCTTTTAACTACAACACATCTGTGCACAAACACACAAGGGGCCATGATCATATCCATTCTTATGGCTTTGAATACCAGTCCTATGCTCATCTCCAGTCTAGAACTCTCCCTGAGCTATAGGATTGCATAGTCAACTGCTCTCTCTACATATCTTCTATGGATGTCTCATGCACCTATTAATATTTTTATGACCAAAACTATACTCTTAATTTTTTTTTCTTCAGATTTTTTTCCTCAACATCTCCTCAACTTGGGAGGCATCAACCTTGATCCCCACTTTTTGAGCCCACACTAGGGCTTAGAAGAGGAAGAAAATTTGGATTCTGAATCCTAGGGCCACTTTTAACCAGTTGTGTGACCTTGGGCAAGTCATTCAAAGTTTCTGTGATTCAGTTTTCTCATTTGCAAAATGAAAATTAGTGCCACCTCTTTTATAGAGTTTTGGGAATATTAAATGAGGTAGACCACACTAAGTTACAAGATATCAAATGGTACTTAACAGTGCACGTTTAATGAAGTGCCACTGTTACTATCCTTTCTCCCACTTCATATACTATCTACTAGCAACCTTCTTCCTCCATAAAATATAAAAATATGACTAATTTTATAGGTATGGTAAGGTGATTAAATGAGATAAAGCATATATAGTGCCTGAGTGGTAGACTCTCAATAAATAGTAGTTTTCATTAGCAATAATTATTAATTTTGTTGAGGCATCAAGAAGTAGTGAAAATAATTCATTAATTAGTGATTCAATAAAAATTTTCAAGCACGTACTAATATCAGGCATTATAATAGATGTTGGGAATATACTGATGATTAAAACAAAGTTCTTTGACCTCATTGGAACTTATCTTCCAGTGAGGCCTTGGGCAGACAATAAATGTAGCAAATATATCAATCACATAATGTTTTTTTGGTGAAAAGTATTGCTGGGAATAATAATGATGGGAAGGCAAATAGTTTGGAGAGGAGAAGATTATAATTTTAAACAGGATAGCCAAGGAAGGCCTCCCTGAAAAGGTGACATTTGAATAAGAACATGAAGGAGAGGAAGAGGATGCAAGTGGATATCTGGAGAAAGAACATTCTAGGAAGAAAAAAAGTACTTGCATATATCCTGAGGCAGGGACACGACCAGCTTGTTTGAAGAACAGAGGCCAGACAGCTGAAGTAAAGGTAATGAAGATAGTGGTGACAGATGAAGTCAGATAGACAAAGGACCAGAGTATAGAGCACCTTATAGGTCTTTGTAAGGAATTTATCTTTTACTCTGAGGAAATAGGGAGCCAGTGGGAAATTTCAATGATAGAAGAAAGACGAGTTTTAAAAGCTTTCTCTCTTATGTGAAGATAAAGAAAACAAACTCAGACTATAAGAACAAAATAATGGTTACCAGAAAGAAAGAGGGAAGGGGGTTAAATTGGATAAAAGGGATCAATTGTATGATGGACAGAAACTAAATGATCACAATGTAGTATACACAGATGTTGATCTATAATGCTATGTATTTGAAACTTATATAATGTATAACCAACGACAATACATTTTTTAAAGTTTAACTTTGCCAACCATATTGAGACTAGATTGAAGGGCTAGGGTAAGAATGGAAGCAAGAGCACAGTGAAAAAGCTATGTCAACAAAGCAAGCTAGAGATGATGGCAGCTTAGCCTGTTTGACATCAAAGGAACTGGTGATAAGTGTTCAGATTCTGAACATATTTTGAAGGTAGAACTCACAGGATTTGCTGACTATGAGTTATCTATAAAAAAGTGGAGTCAAGGATGAGTTTAAATTTTTGAACCAGAAATATCTTGTTTCAAATCCTAGCTCTACCACCTATAAAGCAGTGCTTGAATTCAAGTGGCAAATGATGATCACTGAGGCCAGGACCCACAGACACCCAAAACCTTGAGAAAGGTGAATCTTCTTCACTCAGAAGAGCTTTGATTCCAAGGAGTGGTATACTGAATGAGAAATCAATAACAAAGATATCTGGAAAATGCTCAAAGTTCTGGAAATAAAACAACTTAAAATAATCTATGGGTCAAAGAGGAAGTCTCAGCAAATTAAATATATTTAAGAGAATGAAAATACAACGCATCAAAACCTATGGGACACTGCTGAAAGAGTACGTAGAAGAGATTTTATAGCACAAACAACTTATTGTAGGAAGGTAGAAAGCCTCACATCAATAATCTCGGTTTTCACTTCAAGATACAAAAAAATCAAGCAAAAGTAAGGCAGTAGTAAAGATGAGTAAAAGTCAATGAAATTAAAATTTAATACTAGAGAAAAATCAATGAAACACAATGCTTATTAAATATATCAATATAATTGATAAATCTCCCAGTAACATTATAAGAGAGACAGAGAGAGAGAGAGAGAGAGAGAGAGAGAGAGAGAGAGAGAGAGAGAGAGAGAAGACACAGATCGGTGTCATGAAGTGTGTAAGGTATATTCCTACAGACTTGTAGACAACAAAAGGGAAATAAGAGAATCATATGAATAACTCTATTCACATATTTTCAGCAACTTAGATGAAATGGATCAATTCCTTGAAAACCATAGTCTACCACAACTTGCTAAATATGAGATACATAATCTAAATTGTCCTACAGGTAATATAGAAGTTGAATCTGTACTTTACTTGCCAAAAAGAAACCAATTCTCCCAGATGGATTAATTAGTGCATTCTAGCAATATGTATAGAAGATATGAAGCATTTTATATAATCTCTTCCCAAAATTAGAAAAGGATACACTTTCCAATTAATTTATGAGGGCATCACTACCTTGATACCAAAATCAGACAAAACAATTACAAGAAAAGTACAGAACAATATTTATTACAGACAAAATTTCCTCAATCAAATATTAGCAAATAAAATTTAGTAATATGTAAAAAATAATGACACAACTAAATGGGATTTATACCAGAATTGCAAATACAGTTCAAGAATCCATGGACATAGGACACAATAGCAGTGTAAGAAAAAACACATCATCTTTTCAATAGATGTAGAAGAACTATTTGGCAACCTCCATATTCTTATGGTGTAAACTTATTCAACTGACAAGGGGGATCTACAAAAAAGCTATAGCTAACATGGGAAAATTTTGAAAAATCAATGCTTTCCCCTTAAATTTGGAAATAAAGCGAAATACTGGCCTATGTCACTCCTATTTAACATCCTACTGAAAGACTTAGACTGTGCAATAAAAAAACAAAAGCACTAAATGGCATACAGATTGGAAAGGAGAAAATCATTCCTTTTTGCAGATGATATGATTGTTTATGTGGAAAAGCTTCTAGAACTAATAAGTAAATTCATCAAAGGCACAGGATACAAGGTCAACACACAAAAATCAACAATATTTCCTTATACCAGAAACAAATATTTGGAATCCAAAGATTTTAATAGAAGTGTATCAGCTACAGTACTTAAAAAAAATGAAATACATAAGCATCAATCTAACAAAACACGTATAGAATGTGTATGTTGAAAACAATGAAATATGAACAAAATGGAAGATAACCTAAATAAATGTAGAGATATATTGTATTCATGGATTGGAAGACTCAATACAATAATATCATCAGTACGTCCAAAATTGTCTTACAGATTGGATGCAATTCCAATTTAAAAAAGAGCAGCATCTTTGTAGCTATAGATAAACTTATTATAGAGTGTATATGAACAGGAAAGGAGCTAGAATAATTAAAATAAGCTTGAAAGAATAAAGTTGGACAACTCACACTACCTAAATTTTACAACTCACTATATAGCTACAGACACCAAGACAATATGGCAAAGGTATAGACACATAAGTCAATGGAAATGGAAAGAAGTTGGAAAATAATCCACAAAAATATTTTCAATTGCTTTTTGAGAGAGGAATGATAGTCTTTAAAAAAATAGTGTTCGAAAATTTGGATATATATCTAGCACAAACAAAATAACCCAACACCTAAATCTTAAGATCTCACCAACCTTAACCTCACACTTAAAAAGTTTAAATGGCTAATCAATCTAAATTTAAAAAATAATATGGGAGAAAATATTTGCAACTTGAAACTAGGCAATGAGTTTTTAGACAAGATATAAAGTGATCCATAACGGAAAAAGTAAATAAATTGCACTTCGTAAAAATAAAACTTTTGCTATTCAAAAGATATTGTGCAAAAATGAAAAAGAAAAATCTGAAAACTGGGAACATATTTTTCAAATTCATATCTAATAGAGGACTTGTACAAAGAAAATATGAAGTAACTAAATGACTCAGTGATAATAAAACAAGCAATCCAATTAGAAATGGCTGAAAGAACAGAACATATACCTCACCAAAGAGGGAATCTGGATGACAGATATTCACATGGAAAGATGTTCAGCATCACTAGTCATCAGGGAAATGATAATTAAAACCACAATAAGAGATCACTATACATCTAACAATATGTTTAAATTAAAAAAAAAAAGGAAAACATTGACTATGAAGCATTGGTGACCATGATGAGCAACTGGAACTCTTACACATTATGAATGGAATTTAAAATGATACAGCCATACTGGGAAACAGTTTGGTAGTTTTTATAAAGTTAAACATGAACTAACCATATGGCCCACCAATCATTGGGCATTTTTCCCAGAAAAATTAAAACATATCCACACATAAATGTGAGTATATATGCTTAATTAGCTTTATTTATAATAGCCACAAACTGGAAAGAAATCAAATGTCCCTCAGTAGGTTATCAGATACATTGTGGTACACCCATACAGAAGAATATTACTCAGCAAGAAAAATAAATCAACTATATATACAGATACAAACTTGCATGATAGTTTACAGACATGTGTAAAGCTTAAAGTTATCATCCATTTATGTGACATTCTCCAAAAGGCAACTCATTAGTGTTGGTGAGCAATATGTAGGTGTGTCAAGTTCAAGATTTTATTTTCTGTTACATTGACCTATATGTCTATACATATTGTTGGTCTAAGAGACTGTCAAGGGCATTAACTATGTTACCCTCACCTTTGAACCTCCAACATCTTGCACACAGAAGACACTTCATAATCGTTGTCAGATACAAAAAGGATGACTTCCACATTTCTATAGAGAGACCCAAGTAGGAATATTCAGAAACAGAACTCAGGTCATGGTCCTTTCAGCACACACACCCCCAGTTATCAACACCCAGAAGTAACAACATGCCAGCACATGTTCTATAAGAAGATTTAGCAATCTCTCAGCTCTCCACATTAGAATTTCTTGCACAAGATCCAAGTTTGGGGATAATATCATCATAGAAGTGTCCTGCTCTAAGCAATTCCAAATCTTGACATGATGTTGAGATAGTTAAGGATAATTTCATGTGTTCATCTGCCTCCTTGACTGGGAAATTTGAGATAAATTGGCAAGGCATCCTTACCCGTACTGAAAACATGTTTTAAAGAGCTTCCAGTGGCAATGTTCAAATGGGTCTTCTATCATCTCAGATACTGCTGATTTCAGGCCAAATCCCTAGTATAATTTTACAGAAGTCACAGAGTGTCAATTTTGTGAATATCAACAAATCATGTGTTAATTTTTATTGGTTTAGAACACTGCTATACTCTATGCTTTTGTAAACTGGAAGCAAGAATTCTACAGTTGTCCATTTGCTCATGTTTATAAGATTGGTAGATGGTGGTTACACACATGTATCACATCAGCATTGATGGAAAGCATGATTATTATATTATAGTGATATTGTGCTATGGTGAACAACCAAATTTCACTTGAACATCTACACCAATTATATGCCAAATAAATTAACATATACCCTGGTTCTAGTCTTGTCTGTCTCAAACACATTCAAAGATTTCAAAGATCCTTAAGGCAAACCACTAAAAATAAATGAATTAAACAAAACAAATCTCTTTTCAAATTAATATCACAAATCCATAGTTTGCTCACTCAGATTATCCTGCAAAGTACTGTCTCCATGGAAGTACCTATCAAGACTCCTGTTCTCTGTTGCAAATACTGTCCATGGAAATCCCATACTTTCATATCTAATCTATGATCATAGGCTAATGTGTTTGAAGTTTGGCAGTGTTTGCCTTCCCGTGTATCCAGGTTGACTGGGTAACCAGTTGGGGATAGTGTCATGCTTCAGGTTAAGAGTGGTGAATTGAAAGAAATGGAGAGTATAGATGCTTTTAGATTATTTGTCAACTTGATCTAGATCACCAACTTTTGCTTTGCCTGTATCTTTGGCTCATTTGTAATTTTCAGGTTCCAGAAGGACTTGGTAAGCATGGATTTATATTCTGGAAGGAGATTAACCCTTGAAACTGTTATCTATTAGTATAAAAGTTGAGGTAAGAAGAAAGAAATTTGTGGTCAAATGTCAGTCCCCAGGTTGTTGTTGAGGTCATCCCTCTAAACTGTGTGTTTCTGTTAGGCATGGGCTCTTTCACTTTAGGTACTTGGAAGTTGTCAACAGTGACGTGTTCACTGTTCTGCTGGTGATGAGAGTAGAAAGGGGATGAAAGCTTTCTGCCAAGTGATAAACCCAAAATGGCATCCTTGAGAAATCTCACAGGAAGAGGCCAGTACCCCTCTAGACTAAAAAGTGAGCTGATACTTTGTTGTAGTCTTTTTAATGACCTCAGCTTACTAAAACAAACACATCTTAGGACCTTGTAAAATATTAGCTGTAGTAATAGCTAATGTTTACATATTATCTAGAGTTAAACTCTTTATATATAATAATTTGTTTAATCTTGACAATATGCTATTAAGTAGGCACTATTGCAATCCCCATTTTATAGATGAGAAAGCTAAGGCACAGAGGAGTTTAATTTGCCCAAGTTCATTAAGACAGCAAATGGCAGTGAAAATTCAAATGCATACAATTTATCTCCAGATAATGTAGGCTTAGCCACTTTTCTTGCCCTACTCACAAACCTTCCCCTTGCTGTACCTGAGTCCAAGGCCTCTGGTTTTGTGCTTTAACTCCGGCTCCCATCCTTTCCCTAAACCTTATTTCCCTGTTTTAGACTTGATTTCTTCTTTGACTTTGGCCCTTACCCTTTTATCAGAGCCCTTTGGATCCATACCTTTAACTCCACCCACAAGGACACACACCACACCCATTCCTAGTCCCATCCTGTGCCAGCCCTCACCTTGGTCCTATGGCCCTGACCCTCGGAAACTCCCTCCTCTTTAGCCTCCCCACTGGGGAGGATAGTGAAGATCAGCTAGCTCTCACCAAACCTTTTTCTGGGTTAAATATCCTCAGACTCTTAGTTCATGACCTCACACACCCTCTTCATCCTGGATCCTCTGCTTCAGATATGCTCCAATATGTCCTTAACCTTCCTAGAGTGCATTGTCCACTGCTAACCTCCAACACTGGGTGAATCTGACCAGTGTGTTATGCCTTGCCCTCCACACCATGCTCCTACAACACCTCTGCATATTTGCTTACCATACTTGCCTCATTGTACATGCCTGACCCTCAGGAGTCACTCAAGAAATACTTGCTGGATGACTAAGTGATATTCTGATTTTCTATTTATGTGTTTATATCCCATACTAAACTATCAGCATCTGGTCTTTTCCATACTTATATACACCATTCCATGCACATTGTGGTGATCAGTCAAAAAAATGTTAAATGAAATATTTTATTCTTAGGAGCTTTGTTCATAAACTACCACCAACATCATGAAATTACTAAAACTTTCTCCAAAGCTTATGTTTTGAAAATTTTATTGAATTAAAATGCACATGACTTACTTGGTGAAAGAAATCAATCTTAAAAGGCTATATACTGTATTGTCGTAACTGTATAACATTCTGGAAAAAGCAAAACTATAGAGACAGTAAAATGAGCAGTGAGTGCAAGGGCTTAGAGGGGAGGGAGGGTTGAATCCGCAGAAAACAGGATTTTTAGGTTGGTGAAACTACCATGTATAACACTACAATAGTGGGTACATGCCATTATACGTTTGTTGAAGCCCAAAGAAAGTGCACCACCAAGAATGAGCCCTAATGTAAATAATTAATTTGGGGTGATTATCATGCCTCAATGTTAGTTCAACTGTGACAACTTGCTTACATTTGGATTCAAGGTGAGGACAGTGGGAAGGTTGTGCTGAGGTGCGTGGAGGGGTAGGGAGTTTATGGGAAATCTTTGTACTTTCTCCTCAATTGTACTGTGAATGTAAAGTTTCTCTAGAACAAAGTCCATAAAAATTCACTTAATTTGAAATTCATCATTTTAAAAGATGCAGTGAAGTGTTTTATAATATGTGCACAATGTTGTGTAGCATTTCCATCACCCACCCTTCTGTTAGCAGCCACGTCCCATTTCACTTCCTGCATCTCCATCTTCTGGCAACCACTAATCTGACTTGTGTCTCAATGGATTCAAGATATTTACTATAAATGGAATCTTACAATATGTGGACTTTGTAACTCGCTTCTTTCACATCTGATAAAGTTTTCAACATTCATGCATGATGTAGCAGGTATCAGTACTTCATTGTTTTATGGCTAAATAATATTCCATTGTATGACAATTTGAATAGTTTTGACTTTAGGGCAATTATGAATAATACTAGTATCAGTATTTGCGTCCAAGTTTGGTATGGGCATATGTTTTCATTGTCCTTGGATATATACCCTGGAATGGAATTGTGAGTCATGTGGTTCTAAAAGAATGTGTTTAACTTTTTGTGTAATTTCCACAGCAGTTGCACCATTTTATATTCCCATCAGCAGCATATGAAGGTTCCAATTTCTAAACATCCTTGCTAACAGTTGCATTTTCTCTTTTAAAAACATTATAGCCTTCCTGGTGAATATTAAGTGGTGTCTGGTGGTTTTGATTAGCATTTCCCTAATGACTAATGATGTTGAGTATATTTTCATGCTGTTCTTGGTCATTTGTATATCTCATTTGAAGAAATGTCTATTAAGATTCAGATGTCCACTTAATAATTTGGTTGTCTTTTTATTATTAAACACTATTCTAGATATGAATCTTTTATAAATATATGGTCAGCAAATATTTACTTCTGTTTGTTGCCGTTTCACTATTTTTGATAGTGTACTTTGATTCACAAAAGGTTTGTTTTTGATAAAGCCAAATTTATCAGTTTTTCATTTGCTTGATTAAACTTTTAATGTCATATTCAAGAAATCATTGCCTAATACAAGTCACAAACACGTATGTCTATATTTTCTTCTAAAACTTTTATATATTTAGCTCTTATATTTAGGTGTTTGATCAATTTGAGTTAGTATTTGTATATGGTGTGAAGTGTAGTTACACATTTATTCTTCTCCCTATGGATGTCCAGTTGTCCTGATTGTTGAAAAACCTTTTTTACACAAAATTTTCTTGCCACCCTTGCTAAATATCAATTGACCATAGATGTAATGGTTTATTTCTGCAGTTTAATTCTATTTCACTTATCTGTATGTCTAGCCTTACTATACCATACTGTCTTGATTACCAACTTGTTAATAAATCAGGAAATGTGAGTCCCTCAACTTGTTTCTTCTTCTTCAAGACTGTTCTGGCTATTGAAGATCCTTTATAGTCCCATATGAACTTTAGAACTAGATCCTCCACTTTTGCAAACGATACAAATTTAATAGAAATCATATTGAATCTGTACATCAATATGGGTAGTATTGCCATCTTAACTACATTTAGTCTTCCAATACATAAAGAAGAGTGTCTTTGCATTTACTGGGATTTTCTTACATTTCTTTCAACAATGTGTTGTAGTTTTTAGTGAGCAAGTATTTCAGTTTTTATTATAATTTATTCTTAAGTATTTTATTCTTTTTGATGCTCTTTTTTCTTAATTTCATATTCAGATTATTCAGATTGCTATAATATAAAAATATAATTGAGTTTTCTAAATAGGTCTTGTTTCCTGCAACTCTACTAAATTCATTTATTAGTTTCAATATTTTTGCACTTAATTCCTTAGGATTTTCTGTATCAAATCATGTTATCTGAAAATAGAATTATTTTCCTTTTTCTTTTTCAATCTGTAAGTCTTTCTTTATCTTGACTACCTGCCCTGTTATCTGCTAAGATTTTCTCGTTCTTCTTAAATTGGTTTTGGTAGTTTGTAGATGTCTTTCCAGGAATTTTTCCACTTCATCAGGTATTTAATTTGTTGACATACATTACCAACATACTCATTAAAGAGTGAACCTTCAATTCCTTATCATTATAAAATGTCCTTATTAGTAAGCATTTTTGTTAAAGTTAATTTTGCCTGATATTAGTATAGTTATCCCAGCTCTCTTTTGCATACCATTTGCATAACTTGTCTTTCCCTATCATTTTACTTTAAATATACTTGTGTTTTTAAACCTATTTGTATTTTAAAGTTAGTCTCTGTATAACATATAGTTGGATCACTTTTTTAAAAACCCATTATGCTAATATCTGCATTTTAATTGGAGAGGTTAGCCAACTTACATTTATTGTATTTGCAAATGAAGAAGAAAGTACTTCTGCATTTTGCTACTATGTTTCTATGTGTCATATCATTTTTTCAATAATTTCTCCCATTACTGTCTTCTTTTATGATAAATATTTATAGAGTGCCATATTATTTCCTTTATTATTTCTTTTACTGCATGTTTTTTGGTTTTCCCTGGGAGTTAAAAATAACACTTTAATTTAGAATTATCTTGCTTAGACAATACCAAATTATCTTCAATAACTGTAAAATTTTTCCACCTGTCTACCTATGAGCCTCCACTTTGTTATTTACACAAATTATCCCTTAATATACTGTGTGCCCATCAACATGAATTCATAAGTAATGCTTTATGTAGTTGTCTTTTAAATCAAATAGGGAAAAAGGAGTTAGTTACAAATAAAATAAATGTTTGTACTGCCTTTTGTATTTACCAATGTAGTTCCCTTCATGGCGCTTTTTTTTTTTCGATGTAAATTTGAGTTATTACTGTCCAGTGACCTTCCTTTTAAGCTTGAACAACTTAAGAATTTTTTGTAGGGTAGAACTTCCAGAAATAAATTCTTAAGACTTATTTATTATAGAATGTTTTAATTTCTCCCTCATATTTGAAGGATAGTTCTACTATATATAGAATTCTTAGTTGAAGTTTATTTCTTTTTGCACCTTGAATAAGTGCTTCCATTATCTTCTGGTCAACATGGTTTCTGATGAGAAATCAGCTGTTATTTGTATTGAAGATCCCATGTATGTGATAAGTTATTTCTCTCTTGCTGCTTTTAAGATTTTATGTTTGTCTTTGTCTTTCAATGGTGTGATTATGAAGCATCCATGTATGGATCTCTTTAATTTTATCCTGCTTGAAATTTATTGAACTTCTTAGATGTAGGAGATTAATGTTTGTTCCTTAAATTTATTAATTCTTCAGTTTTCATTTCTTCTAATATTCTTTTTGCTCCTTTGTCTCACTCATCTCCATCTGGGACCACTATCATGTTGGTAGATGCGATAGTGCCCCAAAAGTCCCTAAGACTCTGTTCATTTTTTTCAATCATCTTCCTCTGTTTCCCTAAAAACAAATAATCTCAAAATGTAGATCTTTACACATCCCTATAGTTGTCTCATTCTCCAGGCTTTTCTCCTTACTTTTTTGGTTAATATATTATTTGCCTCAGTTGTTATCTATTGCCTCGAGAAGCAGAGACTAAAACATTTGCCTGGAAATGTTTTTGAAATATGACCACGGGGTAGCAACTTTAACTCTGGGTTAATTCAGAGTTATCTGAAATAAAGAGAGGAATTTTTAGTATGTTTCCCAGGTAACCAGTAAACCAAATAAATAATGACAATACTTTGCGAATTAAATTTGCTCTGTTCACTCCAGAATAAGGAATGTAGCCTATTATTTTCAAGGGTACCTCTGAGCTGGATAGAGAGATAAATAAAAATATCATAAAGTTTGCTATTCTTACTAAAATTTAGTTGTGCCATTTTTGAAATAAGTACTTTCCTGGATTGCTGAAAAATCTCTAACTCCCAGATTTCCGAAAAAGTTTTTATTCTTACAGTTTTTGTCTATTTTCATTGCTCTTCTGGAGGAGCAGAATTTTCAGTTTCCTTATTCTGACATTTTGCTGAAGTTACCTTTCATACTATTTCTAACCATTTTCTGTGTTACAAGCACAGGAATATCTTTATAAAGATCTCATTTTAACTTTATAAAAAACCTTCAATATTAGTGTTATAATTATTTCATAGATGAGAAAAGAATGATGAAAATGTTCTAAAATTGAGTTACAGTGATGGTTGCATAACACAGTAAACTTACTAAAATCATTGAATTGTAGACTTAATACAGGAAGAACTGAGGCTTAGAAAAGTTGAATAAATTGTTTAAGGTCACACTTGGAGTTTACAGAACCACAATCTGAATCCTAATTCAAAAGAATATTTTCTTTCCGCTATGTCAGGTGACCTCCATGGCAAGATCAAGTCGAAAGCCCGCTAAATAAGAATCAAGAAGACTTAGGAGGGTTATTACTAGCTGAAGCTGGAAGTGATCACCACAGATGGGTTCACATTCCCACAGGGAATGTACACTCCCAAAGTTGTGTTTGGGTTGTTATCAGATAGAATGTCAAACAAGATGCCGCTGATGCCCACTGTCAGCTACTCCATGTTCTTGTTATACGGCCTTTCTCTGACTTGTTGAGGAAAGTGATTTTTTTCTAAAACTGATTTAACACTTCTGGTTACCTAGAGGGCAATCCTGTAGTGCCTAGAAGATTGATAAGAGTATTTACTCAGAAAGTCCATTCTAATCCTCCAGCCAGGAGAGGGCCTTTATTTACAGACTGTTGGAAGTCAACAGGCCTTTGGTTTGGAGTACTTTTTATTGTTGAAGTTTTACAATGGTATCACTATTGGCTATCTGTTTCCCCCACAAGAATAGAAGATCCTCGAGGGTAGGAAGTTTTACTCTCTCTTCACCAAAGTGTCAATGCCTGACATGTAGAAAGAGTTCATGAAATATTTGTGAATGAATAAAAGCAAGAATCAATGAACAGACAACTAACTTCCTTCTTTTATATAGGCTGGTCTTGGAATTAATCTTTATATAAGAGACAAAGAGAGTAAAAATACAGAGCATTGACAGAAATAAACAAACAAAGGGGAGACAGAAAATATAAACAATCAAATCATTCTGTCAGGAGTAGATTCAGATTTTGTTTTGCCTAAACAATTTGAGGTGAATCTCTCTATGAAAAACAATGCTGCCAGAATGCAGAATTGCTAAGGCTCCCTTCCATTCATAGACACAGGCACAAACCAGAAAGTCCTTTTATCTGAGCAAAAATAGCTGAAAACTTCTGCAAAGAAGCCCATGCAGAATCCTTAGATGAACTCCACATCTGGCAATGACTTCTGGCATGGGTGCAGAGAGGGAACATGTGATCATCAGCAGCCATGCAAAGGGTTGATATGCTTCTATTCCATTAACAAGTTCCCAGGCAGTGCCCGGAAGTGCCAGTGGCTGGCAGTGCCAACTTCCCATCAACTTCTCTGGGTTCCAACTGCCCTCAGTTATATACTATGATTGGTAAAGAAGAGTCTTCTACTTTTCAGATCCTTAGAGACACAGAGAGGAGGAGGAAATGGATCTTTCTTTGGAAGAGGAATAGAGTGAGATGGGTTGAAGGAGGCACATCGTAAAGATTAGGGGGCTCCTTTAGAATAGGGAGTATACCAGAGATATTATGTCTGGTCAAGATGACATACAATCAGTATTTAGAAAATACCTGTACCCTCAAGGTGGTCAGAGCCTGACAAAGGGAATTGCCTTCTTGCAGTGTTCTCATCCCAGCCCTCCAGTCTAGCAGGAGGCTGCAGAATTACCTGGGGTCTCCTTAATAATACAAGCTTCCTGTGCTCTCAGACCAAAGTTCCATCTCTATGGTTTAACAGAGCCATGGAATACATAGGCCTCCTGATATTACTTGAAAATAGTACCCTTTGCAGCAATTGTGCCATCAATTCAAAGGCCATGCCTCCCTCTGTGAACAGTGAGACCAGAGGCAAATAAATGACCAGTGAACATCATGAATCCTCCTGTGACAGTGCAGCCTGGAGAAATGGATGGAGTTCAGCACATTTGTATAAAAATAAAAATGGATGGTATCTGTTCTGCAGCAATCTGATTTCAGCTGCTCTGGCATCTAAAATGCCTTGCTGATCTTCTTCAATGTCAACTGCCCCAGAGCATAGGCTGCTTGTCAGGAATTTTTAGTGTAAATAGAAACCAAAAAAGATAAATTTCCAAAAGTGCACCCATACCTTTGACTAAGAGTAAGGCAACCAGATCTCCCAATGTCTACAATACATGGCTTGCCTGAGGACCAACTTTTTGTCTACAGAAAGGGAAAATAAAATAAATACTGGGGCAGTAGATAGGGTCAGAAGTGGAGCATTCAATTTCATACCTTAAGCATGCTCATATGTCATTTCTCCATTGTGTAACAAATATTTGTTGTATCCACAAAGGCAGGTGACTCTGTGATCTCTTTCGGGGGTTGGGGGGATCATGTCTTGTTTTTGGTTGTAAAGGACCATGAATAATATAAAACATGGGAGAATATGTAGCCTTGGTCTTTAAATAGAGCACAAGGTATCAATGAGAGACATGTTACCCAATTAAAATTCAATATGATCAATATAGTGATGGAGGTAGGCATAGGTGCTGTGTAAACAATGAGAAAGCCATTAGTCTCAAGGGATGGTAGGAGGGTTCCTAGGTGAAGTGGCACCTAGAAATAAAATCAGAGAAAGGAGTAGACTATATCAAATGAAGGGAAATATATTTTCAGGCAAAGGGAGGTACATAGTTAAAGACCTAGAGATAAAAAAGAGCAGGATATATTATGGAAACATAAAGAATCTCAGTGCAATGGAGTTAAGTTTAGTCAGAGGAAGAAGCAAGATATAAGGCTGGAGAAATAAGCAAGAGCCTGATCATCAAACCATGTTAAGAAGTTTGAACTATCATTGCAGCAATGGGAAGCTACTGAAAGGTTTCAGTCAAGGAAGTAACTGGTTATATTTGCATTCTGGAAAGAATTCTCTGCTGAGTGGAAGATGGACTTAACGAAGAAAGATTGTACCCATATGGGAGGTTGTTGAAATAAGTTCAAGTAAGAGGTGATGGTCTCCTGGACTTAGGATGAGATAGTGGGGAATAAAGGAAAACTAAACAGATTCAAGAAGTAATTTAGGAGTAAATGCAACAGGACATGTAGGGTATATAAAAGAAGCAGAGCTTGGTGGGTGTCTTCGTCTCCCAGGGATGAAGTGAGAAATGAAGGTGGCGGGGGTAGGATCTAGAAGGGAACGCATGTCCAGATATGGGTAAAAAGATTGCTGCTACCAAGAGATCCAAGGAGGCAAAACCTAGCAGCAGGACACCGAGAAATAGGCCATCATTGGTGCCAGGGAAGCCATGGTCTAGGTAACCACTGTGGAGCAGGATCTAGCTGGAAAGAGCTAAAAGGTATCAAGCACAATGTCCACACAGAATATCTAGCTCCTGTGTATTAAGAAACAGGACATAAAACCACATCATACTGTGTGCATATTGCCTGTTCCAATCAAGGTAATCTCAGGGTTAGGAGGAAGTCCGCTCTCAAAGTTGGCTTCACTAGTAGATTCAGCTGGAGGAAGCAAAGGCCAGGCAATATTTCATCATTTTTTGTGGGTGAATAAAAAGCTTTTATTTTTCTGTAATGAATGTCAAGGTCTAAATGAAGAAGACCATGAAGAGTTCTCCATAGTTCTTAAACTATTACAGTCTTCCACTTGTTAGTACCATCTAATCCAGTGCCATGTTGTGCCCTCAATCCTTTGAACCATTTGGTTACATTTCCTGCTTGCTTATAGTTTTCATTGAGGCCCTCTACTGAAGAAGAAATGATAAGCTGTGGTGGAGAATAGGGGTCATGTGCAAAATGGAAATCTACATGTCAATGTGTCCTAAAAATGGGCAGCAGGAGGGAACACAGGCAAGAGGAAGTCACATCAGGCCATGGCAAAAAAGGTATGCTCCTGAGAGGCCCCAATTCATTATTCTGAGATTGATTTTAGTCCTAGGATTGAACACTAGACCTGCAGGGATATCATGAAACCAGTGAGGCCTCTCGGGCTGGAAAGGGTCATGTAACACATATGGTCATAGGTGCGTTCCTGAAAGAATCTTCCCATCCAAATGCTTCCTTGCAAATCCCAACACAAATAAAAGAGTAGAAACTGTCATCTCTGATATATTAGGAAGACAATACAAGTAGCTGCTATTTGTTTTTGTATTTTATTTTTAGACTTTTTTTCCTTCAGACTGATCACAATTTCTATATTATTCCTTCTTCTAGGTCAAACGACATCTGTTGTATAAAAAAGAAAATAAATAAATTCACAGTCACGTTTACAACTTCCATTTTTACTATACTGCAACGACAGCATGCAGTTATTTTATTCCCCCTCCATAGAAGTCGTTATGATCCATGGTGTCAATAGCCCATGGATTAAGGTGTCCCCAAGCAGACTGTGGCACTTGTTGAAGCTTGTAATGCCAATAATCTTTGAGGAGGCTCTGATATGATAAAATACTAGAGATCAAAATGAGACATTCCTGTTCATCACTAAATGGAAACTTGATTACACCAAGGGTTACCTTCAGAAAGTTTCCACTCACTACATGTGTGTCTCTCCCACCCTTCAAATCTCTGATAAATAAGAAATGTGGGTGAACTCATTCTGTAACTTGTCCCTAATGATGAGGTAGGAGTGCTATTAAAAGAAGCAAGTGAGCAAGTTTTTGATTAATAAGGTCACTATAGCTAAACATTACCAAAGAATTACCTCCCCTGGCCTCCTTTCAGTTTGGCCTAGAAAGCTCTTCCTCCTCCTCACTCTTCACCTAACTAAGGGCTACCCATCTTCAAATATCAGCTCAGCTGTCATTGACATCCTTCTTTGTATTGGTCACGTCAGGGAGCAGACATCACACAATATATATTCTTCATTAACAGCAAAATCTTAAGTCAGTTGGTCACTTTTTATTGTTGACTCTTTTCCATTGATTATCCAGGGATTCAGGCTTCTTCCATCTGATAATTCTAAAATCTTTGACATAGGGTCTCTATAATGAAGAAGTCGGAGAGAAAACATGTACCACTGTGAAGGAGATTTTACAGCCAAGTTTACAAATGGTACACTGTCAGTCCTCCCTACATTCTATTGGTCAGAACCCAGCAATATGTCCAACATGACCACAAAGGTCACCAGGAAATGTAATTTTCCTTTGCCCAAGGAGAGAAAACTGGATTAGCAAATATCCAGTCTATCTTTGTCACATTCTCACCTACAACTTACCATCTTCTATAACCATGGGTACTGTATCAGCCAGACTTCCCCACAGAAAGATAACCAGTAGATTAAATGGATGGATGGATAGATGGAGTCATGTGTCAATGACAGGAATACATTCTGATAAATGCACTGTCAGGCAGTTTTGTCTTGATATGAATGTCAGAATGTTTACATAAACCTAGATGGTGTAGCCTACTACACCTACCACATACCTGGGATATATATATATACATAAATATATACATATATATGTGTGTGTGTGTGTGTGTAGCCTATTGCTCTTAGGCTAAAAACCTGTACAGCATATTGCTTACTGAACATTGTAGGCAATTGTAACACAATGGTGTTTGTGTATCTTGATTCAACTAAGTATAGATATGATATGGTAAAAATATGGCATAAAAGACAAAAAATGGTGTATTTGCTTAGGTCACTTTCCATAAATGGAGTTTCTATGATTAGAAGTTGCTCTGGGTGAGTCAGTGAGTGGGTAGTGAGTGTGAAGGCCCAGAACATTAATTTACACTACTGCACACTGAATTTTAAACCCTCTACACTTAGGCTAGAATAAATTGATAAAACATATTTTTTTCTTTCTTTGATAGTTAAACTTCACTTACTGCAAATTTTTTACTTTATAAACTTTTCAATTTTTTTCCTTTTTACTCCTTTGTAATAACACATAGCTTAAACACGACTTGTATAACTATATAGAAATTTTCTTTCTTTCTATTCTTATTCTATAATATTTTCCTATTCAATATTTTTACTTTTAAACTTCTCGTTAAAAACTAAAACACAAATACACACATTAACCTCGGCCTACACAAGGTCAGGATCATCAACATCTATGGTCTTCCACGCCCACTTCCCATCCCACTGGAGGGTCTTCGGGGGCAATAACTTGCATGGAGCTTGTCATGCTCTAGAACAGCAATGCCTCTTTTTTCTGGAATACATTCTGAAGGATCTATCTCCTCTTGAGGTGGTTTCATTCTTTTCAGGGATATGTCCATAGTGTTTTTCTTGGTTTGTTTATTTATTTCATCATACACTTGCTTGTAATCAGATAATGCAGCATGAACATTTGGCTCTATTAATAGAAATCTTTCAATGTCCTTAGATATTTTAAAGTGGTTGTTAAGGTCTGAAAATGTTTCTGCTAAACCCTTAACTGCAAATTTTCTTCAGGGTTCATTTTATTATCCTGTGTTCTCCTTTTCTTTTGCCTCTTCTTTAGCCATACATTCCTACTACAGTGCCAAAAACTGTTAAATTCTCAGTAACTGCCTCTTGAAGCTCCCCAATGTCATTGTCACCACCTCCAGGTTAAAGTTGCCAACTCAACCACAGCATTGTTGATTTTTTGAAACCTTTCCATCTTTGGCAAATCCTTTGGAATCATGGATGAACCTATTGAGGGTCTTTCCCCAGATGCTACTCATATATCCCTTGTTGACATCACCACAAGCTCAAGCATGGTTCTTGATGCAGTCATAGATGTTGTAACCCTTCCAGAATTACATCAGTGTCTTCTCAATGTTTTTCTGGGTCACAGAAATAGTCTGGACAAAGGTTCTCCTTTGGTAGTAGACATTAGTAGCTTTTCTGAGTCCTCGATCCATTATCGGATCAAAGAGGTGGTATTTAGAGGAGAAATTCCACTTTTATATTGAGATCAAAATTACCAATAAAAGGAGGAAAACCAGGAGTATTATCAACAAAAAGCAAAACCTTCAAAGGTATATTATTCTCCAAACAGTGGGTTCATTTTGCTGGCGCAGTAATTAAAGAATTCATCTTGGAAGAGTAGCTGGAGTCACTCATGGCTTCTCATTGCTCCTGTGTTACACTGGAACTGTGTTCTCATCGATTTGCTTGAAAGCCTTGAGTTCTCACTGTGGCAGATCACAGAAGGTTTTATTTTGTAGCCTGCAACACTGCACCCAAGAAATATGGTTATCCTGTCCTGAAAGTATTGAAACCTGGCATTGACTTGACCTCATTATGGATGAAAGTCCTTACAGGTATCTGCTTCCAGAATAGGAAGGGTTCCTCCATATTGAAGATTTGTTCTGACAGTTACTTTCCTCCACAGTCTGCTTATCTAGAGTTTCAAATTTTTTCAGCTGCCTTTACACCAGTACTCAGACTCGCCACTCACTTTCACTTTATATAATGAATAATAATTTTTAATTGTTTCCATTACCCAGAGTTAGCAGTAAATTCAGCATTGTATTCAGGTCCAGCCTGTTATTTCAACATTTAAAACAAATATTTTGCCTTGGTCATGATCATCATGGCATTGAGAAGGCTACTCTTCTGAGTCTGGTCTTCACTCAAGGTAATTAGAAGTTTCTCCATATCTAATACAAGCCCTTCTACAATTTGTGTTAGTCTCACTGCTCTCACTGAGGCAGCCCCTTCAGAAGCTTCTGTCACTTTGTTCTTCAAGTCCTACGTGTAGTATAATGGTGAGAAATAACCATTCCTGAGTGTCCATTTTAATAGCCCTTAGTCACTTTCAATTACATTTCACTTAATAGTTAAATAGGGGACATAATGAACAAAACACATGAGAGTAAATCAAGAACATAGGAAATGATCCAATCCAGATATCTATTAAATATGAAATATGTGAGGCTGCTATAGGCAAACAATGCTATTTTGTTACTCATTATGCCATCACTAGACAGCAGAAATGTTGGGACCACTGTCCACTGCTGAGTAAAGCAATATATAGTGCATGACAATATATAGATATAGATACGGAGATTTATCATAAGAGTAGGCTTACATGGTCAAGATATATGTTCCACTTCCAGAAGAGAAGACAAATTGACTCCTATTTTTGGACCCTCAAGGGATTGAATGATGCTCCATTACATGGTGAGGCTGGTTTTCTTTTCTGTCTATTGATTCAAATGCTAATCTGTTCCATAAACACCTTCATAAACACACCCAGAAATCATGTTTTACTAGTTATCCAAGAATCTCTTAGCCCAATCAAACTAACACATAAAATTAACCATCAGAAGTACCAATAAGAAAGTCAATCAAACAAATCAAATGCCAACCATTTTGTCTACTTCTCTCTACTTTAATACTCTACCTTAGCCATTCCTAATCTCAAATAGGAGTTGGGTGATTCTAATTCACTGGTGTCTTGGTTAAATCTTGTCTAAGAAGCAATTATATAACTAGAGAACTGATGAATATAAACGACCCAGGTTGGATTCCCTGATCAAAATCCCTCATCAGCCTACCATTGGTGTCACTGGCTTGTAAGGTTTTCCATGGTTTTGTCTTTAATACCTTTCGAACAGCAAACAGCAACTTTTTTACGGTAATTTGCTTCATCTTAAATATTCATGTGAAATTTTGACATTCTGCTCCAAAAAATGCTCACAGGCATTTAAAATTTAACTGTTTCCTTGGAGTTTTCTAAATACAATAATTGTTACAGAGATATGCCCTGTCTTTATCCGATGGTTTCCAGTGCTATTTGGCAAGAGTGTAATGGCTTGAACAGCACAGCCCTGCAGGTCCTGAGTAACTGTGTTAAACTAATTCTAGTAGAAAGAGCCCAGGAGATGCTTTGTATTCCCTAGGCCCCTCCATGAGTTGACTAGGGCTATCACAGATGGGCGTAGGTTTAAATGAGAAAAATTGACTTTTCTCCCAGTTCTGGAGGCTGGAAATCTGAGGTCAGCAGTTTGCTTTCTCCTGAGGCCTGTCTCCTGGAGTTGTAGATGGCCGTCTTCTCTGTGTTATCACGTGTTCATCCCTCTGTGTGTGCACATGTCTGTGTCCTAATTGCCTCTTCTTAGGACAAAAGTCATACTGGATTAAGATTCACAATTCTATCTCAGTCACCTCTTTAAAGACTCTGTCTCCAAATGCAATTACATGAAGTACTCAAAGTCAGACCATAGATTACTTTGTGGTGATTGGGAAGCACAATCCAGCACATAATAGACCCTGAGGGTAACCTGAAAAGCAGCAACAACCCCAGGAGAGGCAAAAGAAGAAAAATTCCCCACAGAATTATGGCAAGAAACAAATAGTCCTTCCCTCAACACATCAGCCATTCACCCATGATTTGGCAGGTTTAGATTTAGAGCATTTTGATTTAGGGAATCTGCATCTACCTCCAGGCTCCAGAGGAGTTCTGTGCTGTGTGGTGCTGATTTGTAGCTGGTTGGGCCATGGTTGCTGCATGGCTCAAGCAATAAAAGGAATCTTAACTGCAATAATTTGCCCTCTCTTTATCTTTCCCATTGACTTGTTATGGTTTGAAGCTTTTGAGGAAAATCATAACTATACATAAACTTTCAGAGCTGATACCTGCCAGTCCTCCATTTGTTTTATAATAAATATTTCCTTTCCCTGAAATTCTTATTCAAATGCCACTTTGTGATCCATTCCAGTGCCTGCCTTATCTCTGTATTCTATGACAGCCGACCTGTATGAGAAGCCCTGCCCCTTCTGAGATGTGTGCTCAGAACTCAGTCTCCCCATTCCTCCCCCTGCCAGGATTCAGCAGTTGCTGAGCAGAAGTGGGCTTGGGGGTGCCAATGTGACAATTACACAGGTATCTGAGGGCCCGGAGCTCTGGTCTTGGCTGCGTGACGGCTTCAGGGAAATTAAATGCAAGCTGTTTGGAATATATTTCTCCACAGAACATTATAAAAACCCAGAGGCGGTAGTGCATGGACAGTGCCTGCCTGTCCCCCTCCCTCCCATCCCCCAGCTTCTAGAAAGAAGAAAGAAAAAGCTGCAGCTCAGTATTTGATATTTAGAATTAATTAGAGCCCCAAATCCCATACCAGCCAGCAGGTTTCTTAATGAGGCCGATATATTCATCTTCTTCAGCCTACTTCTCCAATTCATATCCAACCCACATAGGGATCATTACTGTGCCTCACGATGCCCCGTGGTTTTCAAAGTACGACCACATGCTGCCGCCTCATCTGGCCCCTACAATCATGCTGGTAGGTGGTCAAGAAAGGAGTCACTCTCCCCACTTCCTAGATGAGTTTTCGGAGAGGTTGAGTCACTTTCCAAGGTCACACAACTAATAAGTAGTAGAAACTGGATTTGAGCTCAGCTGATCTAAACACCAGGACCCATGCAGTTAACCACTGCTATTCTGCTGCCTCTCCCACTTAGGCTCCCGGGTGACAGTTACTCAGAGCTGCAGGAAAAAGTGCAGGAGACCCAATTACACCTGAATTCCAAAAGAGCAAAGAATAAAATGTTAGCATAAGTATGCCCCATAGTTTAGCTTCTCTCAAATACTGCATGGTATACACTTAGATGTACTAAAATGTATTTGATGCTTACCTGTAATTCAGTTAACTATCTCATTTGGTATTTGCTAAATCAGGTAATATGTACTCAACACTACCCTAACGGAGATAGACAATCACCCTGTCTTCTGATTAACTCAGCTCAGAGTCCTCACCATTTATTATGCTTGTCTAATTACCTTCTTCCATTCATCCAGGATTGCAGGCTGCTAGTCATCGCTTCTTCCTCCTCCTGAATGTACCTGTCCAACTTACCACCAAGCCTTAGAGGCAATGATTGTTTCTCCCATCCAGCCATTTCTCCTTATTTCCCTGACCACCACGCTGATCCAGAAGCCAGTTCTCTTTCCCCCAAATCATTATCAAAGTTCTTCTAATCACCTCACTCAGACTCTGTGGCCAAAGCACAGGGCAGTCTTCTATTCAAAGCCCTCTGAAGACTCATTAAGCTCCTCAGAGCTTTCAGGATCAAAGGTCAACATGATGATGTCACTGCCGCCCCTTCCCCGCAGCACAGTTGAGCATAGGCACTAAGCCTGAGACACATTGAAGATCCAGTCTCCCCACAATGCACTTTCACTTGCTTCTGTCTCCCCACTTGAACACCACTTGCCTTGCTATATCCGAGTTGAGCCTGACTATCACTGCATCCAGGAAATGTCTCATGCTTCTCACTCCCACAGTCACAAGGGATCTTGCCTCTGACTCTGTCCTCACAGTGATATTATGTCTTTGTCCTTGTTATTTGGGCACATGTCTTAGCTCCTCCCTCTACCACTTTACATCCCTATATTTTGGGTGATTAACTTCCCCTCTATGTGTTCTATCACAGTTTCAGGCATATACTAGATATTCCATGGAAATATTTGTATATAAGTGAGTGGTTTAACTATAAAAATAGTCTTTACTGTACGACACCTATTCTATGCCAGTACTGGGCCAAGCCATGGAGACAGAGTGATGACTAAACTCTGAAATTGTTCTCAAATCATACCTGTAACTGGAACAAAACTAGGTTACTCTGAGGCCAATCTCAGCACAACGTTTCCACACAAGTATCATCTACCCATCTAGAACATCTTGAGGAGTAAGAATGACTTTACTACATGACCGCTGAAAAAGTGGGAGACGGTAGGGAAGGGTGAGGAGGAAAATATATACTACAAGATACAACAAAATATCCACCAAAGTCTTATTTCTACCACCTAAAACTACTCTTTCTGGTAAGTACTCATCTCACCTCTTTTTCCCCTTTCCTCCTAAACTAAAAAAGTGGGTCTCAGTTGGCCTTGATGGTACTACCAGGCTCAATTCTACCCTTTCCTGGGATTTGTTTTATTATTAAGGGTTGCTGTACACTTTCTTGCACTGAGTCATAGAGCCCTTCTCTTGGGTTCTAGACTATATCTCCAGGCACTAGCTAGACAAAAGAGTCCTAAAGAGAACAAAATTAAAATCCTCCATCAATGGTGATGCTTTCTTTCCTAATGCACCTTTGAAGTCAGTCATCACTAAGCTGGCCTCTTGGGTGGTCGTCATACCCTTGTGTAATTCCCTTCTACACTGGGCCACGCTGCTAATGAAAAATAGTATGGCAGAAGGGATGAGATATCACTTCTAAGATTCAGTTATTGAGAGACTCCATCTTCCATCTTGGTCTTTCTCTTACTCTCATTCAAACTCTCTCACTCTATCTTGGATCATTCATCTTCAGGGAAACCAGAAACTCTACCTTGACACAGCCATTTGGAGAAGTCCACATGAGTCAGTTGAGAAGACGATCCTTGGTTAGTTGAGCCTTGAGATGACTTGTAGCCCCAAGTGCCATCATGACTGTGACTTCGTAAGAGACCTTGAGCTAAAGACTCCTAGTTAAACTACCTCCAGATTCTTGACCCATACAAACTGTGAAATAATAGTTATTTGTTATTTTGAAGCACTTAGCTATGGGATGATTTTGTTATGCAGTAACAGAAACGTAACACACAGCTGAAGCCTCCATATATATGCTTCTTTCTGATAAAAGAGAGAAGCAGTGCTGCTGGCTGGGAGAGCACAACCAGCTAACAAAGATGGCTACAGCAAGCACACCCATTGTACTTTGTGTCCAAATGTCATTTGATAATGCTGTAGTCAAAATGATAACACTGGTGGTCCCCAGAGACAGTCAAGGGGCTTTTATAGCTGTTACAAATCCTGCTTCATGAATCCCATGCCCATATACAAATGTGAAGCTCAACCTTTGATAAGCCATTTGATTTCCCTTTTAGTTAATGAAGTGAAAATACAGCATTTTACAGTAAGATTAAATTTCTAAAATGTTTCAATCTGTTCCCCAGTTAGTTGTAATTAGAAATAGAAATAGAAGACCAGGAAACATCACTCCCTTCCTTCTGGTATACTGAAGCATGGAAGGAGAACTTGTGGTGCACTGGAATCTCAGTGTGGAAGGAGAGAGAGTGGGGGCAAAGAACAGGGCAAGAGCATATAATGTATACCCCAGTCCCACCTCACTACCAAAAGTGCTGGTCCCATGCCTGCAGCCCCCAGCAGCTCAGAGTACCAGGAGGCATGCCGCCTTGCGCTGTTGGTGGAAAGGGAAAGGAGGATGTTTGACTTCTTTCCTGGAGGCCCACAAATGCCCTGGAGGACACAGAAGGCTTTCAAAGGGAAGGGGAACTTCTGACATGCAGAAACATAAATGTACGAAAATGTGTATGGGTGGGGGTTAAAGATGACATATAGCTACCTGCATGAATGAGAGAGAACAGGAGAGGGAGTACTTAGGTACTTGTGTGCGAATGTGTTGTGTATGCATAAGTACCCTGGTGTGTGAGAGAAAAAGTATGAGGGAGTATATATACTTGTGTTTATGAGTGTGTGAAAGCAGTGGTGAGCTACAGGTGTGCATATGCAAGACTTGGTGAAAGAATATAATAAGAATATAACCTCCTCTCTATGTAGACAGCATATAGCCAACCATTATTTAATGACATTTTAAGTCATCAGATAGCATGTACAATGCTGTTCCCAACAGGCTGTACCATACAACCTAGGTATGTGGTAAGCTGCACTATATAAATTTGTGCAATTTTATGCACTATAATATTCACACAATGACAAAATTGCTTAACGAAGCATTTCCCAGTACATATTTCTGTCATTAAGTCATGCATGACTATATAGGGACCTATGTGTGAGAGAATAGGTGGGTAGTACATGTAACTATGAATCGGTATGTGTGGTTTGTAAGGACCCATATGAGAGAAAATGAGTGAGGCAAGTGTATATGTATCTATGTGTGTTGTGGAGGGTATTTGTGTATGAATTGGAATACATATGTGTATGAGCAAAGGGTCTATAAGTATGAATGTGTGTAATAAGAGATTAGGTGAGGAACTAGATATGTGAAGGTATGGGTATTTATACACATAAAGATGTGGTATATATGTATGAGTACATGATTGAAGAGGCATATATGCATGTGGACAAGTAATGTATAGAAGGAGATCATGTATGTATATGAGTATATAGGTAGGGGGCTTTCTATATAAATATATATACTTTGAGTTTATATGTACATTTGTGACAACATGAGTAAAGAGTGATTTAGGTCTATATGGACATTTTGCTACTGTATGGGTAAATGAAATATATATGTATGTGCTTGTGAGTGTTAAGTATATGTTTGGGTATATGTACTATGTTAAGATATGTGAATGTGTCTATGTGGTGCAGATATGTGTGTATGTCAGTGTATGGATGAGGGTTGTATAAAGACTGTATGAATTTATGTATGGGTAAGAGGGTGCGTACGAGTGTGAATGTATCAATATATGAATAAGGGGTGGTATGTAAATGTGTATGAGTGCTTGGATGCATGAGTGGAGGGTGTATGTAAGGGTTAAGGGAGTGTATAGGTTTCACAAATATGTTTCTGTGTGTAAGTGTATGGGCCAAGGAATGGATAGATAGATAATTATATATATATATATGTGTATATGCATATGCTTGTAAGAGAGATTAGGTGAGGGAGGTGTATATGTACATGGCTGCATACATGTATGTGTAGTGGGAATAACATAACATGTGTATATGAGTATGTAATTGTGAGTGTGATTGTTATGTTTATACTGGTGAGATTTCTTTTTTTGTATGTGAAAGTGTTAAGGTGAATATGGACTGTATATGGCTGTGCATATAGGAAGTAGTTGTGTACATGTCAATGTGTGAATAGGAATATTTATATGAGACAAATGTATATTTGTATGTATATGTCAAAGAACATATATATATGTGTTCTTATGAAGAACTGTGTAGGCAGTGTATAATTAAGTGTATGTATATGCATATATGTGTATATGTGTGTGTGTCTGGGTTAGGGGGTATATGATTATGCTCTATGTGCAAATATATGGATAAGGGGGTTATTTATATATATATGTATATATATATATAACTGGATGCATGTAAGTATATGATTGTGTGTGCATGCATGTAAGTATACATGTATACTTACATGCATGCACACATGTTTACACATACTACCTTTACACATAGACATGCTTATGGATGTTGTAAGAGTAAGTATGTGAGTATTGAAATTATGGTTGAGACAGGATGTCCATATGTCTCTGCATGCTTTGGTGATTGGGTGGAGGGTTTATATGTAATTGCGTATGTATCTCTCTGGATGTGCAGGGAATTGCATCTTTATGCGTCCATGTGATTAAATGTATAGATGGGGTATTATGTATATATGTGTGTCTAAGAGTTTATGAGGTAATTGGAATAGATATACTTGTATATATAAACGTGACTGATGGGTTTCATTTTTTATGTGTGGGAGTGCACAGTAAAGGGTGTACATCTGAGTGTGAGTCTATGGGTGACTTATTTATTTGTACTTGCACACAAGTATAAAGATGAGAGGGGACTATATGTACATGTTCACATGAATATGACATTCAGAGAAATGTATAGTATGTTCGGCAGTGATAGTGCATGTATTGTTAAGGATGGGCATAAGTATATGTGTGTTTGAACATGAGACAAGTGCATATGCACCTGTCTATTTGTGTACACATTAGGTGATGTGTATAAGGTATATATATATATGTATGTGTGTGAGTGAACTGCATATGTATCTTATATATGTGCTATGTGTGTGAGTGCATTGGTAAGTTAGTGAGATGTAAATATGTCTTTGTAAGGGTATGGTTAAATGGGGTGCATATTTGTGTGTATATTTAAATAAGGGCATTATACGTGAAAGAGTGTATATGATGAAGGCGAAGGTGTGTTTGTGTCTTTTTTGTGTGAGAGTGAGTAGATATCTGTGTAGGTTGTTTATATACCTGTATGTGACTATCTACTTGAATGGGCTGTGTTGTGGACAGGTGGGGGGTTGCCTATATACACACACATACTATGTATGTGTGAGTATACGCATGAGGTACTTTTGCATTGGGTGAGGAGTGTATGGGTGAGAATGTTGGATATGTGACTTCACTGTGTGTGTTATGTGGGGTATGTCCATTCTCTTCATATCCTGCATTGGTATGGTGTTGACTAGCAGAGCACAACATCAAGTCAGGTAAACCTGGGTATTACTCCTGGCTCTTTTACTTGAAAGTTGTGTGACCTTAAGCAAGTTGTTTAGGCTTCCTGTGCCACTGATTCTGCATCTGTAAAATGAAGGTAATAACAATACTTAAATCACAGTGTTGTGATGAAGACTTTAAAAGAGCATAAGTAATATAATATTTGTGAAAATGTTTAGCCCGGTGCTTGTTACCTCATAAAGTTGTTCAATAAGTGTCAGTTGTCTTATAGATAGTACTATAATTGTGATTATTAACAGCAGACCCATGGAGCCAAATGGCATTGCAGAGGTGGAGCTGGGAACTAATCAGGGGATATGAAGCTTTTATTGTCTTAAACTGGTTGTTGGCTCTTTTCATTACAATTTCTTGCTCTAGTGTATTTTGTTGTTTTGTCACCTATAACGATGGGTCTTGGACCTCTAGTCTGTGTGATACACATTGATAGAGTACCCGCGCATTTGTTTATGTCAAGGATACTTCACTTTCTTGTTCATAAAGGTCCACTGTGATCTTTGCTTTCCATCTTGACATATAGTCACCCTGCATGGAGGAGGAACTTCTGCCAAATGCCTGAGATGACATTGAAGTTTTTAGGGTGTCATGGCAAGGGGAGCAGACAGGAAAGCGAATCACAAATGTACCGGAGCTACGGGATCCAGGGAAGGCCTCTTTGGATATACTTCTTTTCTCTTGTGCCTTGCACAGTAAAGGACCCAAAGTGGGTGTTCACAAAGATTTTGTTAGATGAATACCTATGGACCCCTTGCAACAAATTGAGTCCTATTTTCTCAAACTACAGAATCAATGAAAAGAGCTGGACACCAGTCTCAGACAGTAGGCAGGTAGGTAGAGGAGAAACACTAGTCTGGAGACAAGGAGATTCCAGTGGAAAGGAACTGCAGAAGTCATCATTCCACTAGGTCTAGAGAAGGAAAGGGCTTGCCTAAGTCCACAACTCAAACCCAGCTCAACAGCAACACTTCTTTCAACTATAGTTTACTTCCCAAATGGGGGAAATGAAGGGACGAAAGTGAGGAGGCTTTCAATGCCCCATTCTGTCCTGTCCCCTGATAACCTTGCCAGAGCAAATGTGTTACTATATACTGGGAGGCTGTTGGGGAAGACAGAGTGTTGGAAACCAGGACCTGACATCATACTGCATCCCTGCTGCGGTCACTGCACTAAACATTTCAGGCAGTGAACCACACAGAAAAGCAAGCTTGGCATAGGGGAATCCTGGCTGGGAGTCCCCAATTTTGTGCCCAAGGAATTCCCCTCCCCCAGGTGAGTTATGGAATACCCTGTAGCTGGGACGAGGGACTTGAAAGCCTATTGTGCCCATAGAGGAGTCTGGCTGGAGAGAAAGCGGGCACAGCCAATGGTATTTCGTAGGAGAGCCTCTTCAAAGGCATGCTTACAAAAGGGCCAAGTACTATTTTTAATTCAGCTCTCACACTATCGAACAGCCTCTCCCATTACCTTCTCTGGCACCCGTACATCTCAGAAGCTGAACACTTTTAGATGCTTTTAAAAAATCTAAGCACACTATAACCTGTGTTTCCTTCATCTGCCATGACAGCAATATCTTCAAAGAACTTCCATGGGTTCTTTTAAAATGACCTCCTCTAGCTCAGAGAAGCTTAATTTCCTAGAGACCATTCATACCTGCATTGGAAGAGAGTGGGGAGGACCAGGAACACTAGTCCAGCAGCCTGTTGAGGTAACATGGAGACCCTGACAGAGAGCAGTGTGGGGGCAAAGCTCTGCCTCCAATAGGAGCTGATATCAACTCCTTAATTCTCAGTGTTTTCACCTCCAAAGTGGCCTCGTCAAGGGAAAGGGGAAGCCATCTTTGCCCTTACTCACCAATTCATACCTCACTGCACCACTAGACATACAGGGTCACTAACATGGTGGCAGCTGCCACAAACAATTGCTCAACCAAGATATACACTGGCCCAGAGCCTCATAATCTGGTGACTCTGCTCTTTCCCCTGGCTGCAAGGCAGGGAGCTAATCAGTCACCAGGCAACTCGGAACTGAATAGAAAGGAGATGGTTAGGACACCAAAAGTTGTCTTTGTGGCTTAATAAAGGCTGGGCCTCTGGAAGGAAAGTCTCTCTAAACCATTCAGGCTTTCCATCAGCTGTGCTAGCTGAACACAGAGATGCTGATTCTGCTGGAATGTCCCGTCATGCTCTCTGCTCCATGAGGCAATCCACTAAGATCTGATTTCCATAGGTCTCTGGCTGCCACTGCCCAGCTCCATCCTTTGGGCTCTCACAGCCTTTTCTCTCAATTTCTCCAGAACCTGCACCCTCTGCCTTCTAGGTGACTGCTGCTGCAGGTGTCTCTGTCAAGAGACAGCTTTCAAATCAGGTTCTTGGTGTCCTGCATGCATCTTGCTCAAGGTCTGGCAAATTGTGGCTGTTCAGATATGTGTGTGTCCCCGATGGTGGGCAAAAATCTGCTACTCAAAGCCCCTTCCACTGTAGAACAGAATGTGATTTCTCTGCTGGTGGCCACGTTGCATCCTAGGACTGGGGAAGAGTGAGGAAGACTGCAGGAATCACATCTCTGGGTGTGCTAGGCATGTGTCACAATGGCCCTGGGGTTCCAATGAGGATCAAATGAACTTATGCAGGTGAAACAGAAGACCCCAGACAATCTCTGAGGATGGAGGCCTCATCACTATCACTTGTGTGCTTATTTAGTTGTGGCACCAAGGTGAGGAACTGGCCCTCTGTGGGCCTTTATTCATATACCCATAAACCAAAGAGGACTGGCTCCCCACAGTCTCCCTCTTTGAAATACTGGGTCCCTGGCAGGGGAAAGTAGAAAGGCAAAAGCAACAAGGGTGAAGGGTGAAAGACCTTGAAAGCCATGAGGAGTCCCTCCCCAACAGCAATTTTTATACCAGGGCTCATGAGAGGCTTCAAGAAAGCTACAGATCTCTGACACAGCCACACAACTTTGTATGAAGGTGCCTGGATGGATTTTTATGGAAAGAGTAGGTATAGTTTTCATTTGAGTTTGAGGTCCCAAAGAAGGTATGGAGACAGTCAGTTCCTATGGTGGGCACCTGTATCCACTGGGCATTCATCCTGAGGTCAAGTGAAGTTATTAACCTGACTTCAAAGAGTTGTGCTCAGGAACTTGGGGCACCATTTATGTGAACGTGGATTGAATCAATCAAGAGAGGGCATAGGAATCAGATTTAATTGAGATTTAATTGCGGACCAGTACTCACTGGTTGTGTAGTCTCAGTCCAGTTACTTTACTCTCTAAACATCAGTAACCCCACCTGTACTGTGGACCTAATTCCCAGAGTATCAGGAAAGTTCTATGAGAAGTATTACTGCTATCTCACACAAGGGAGGCCTCAGGTAAATATGATCTCCCTTCCTTTAAGTATAATTACAAAATAAAGTTCTAATTTTTATTCAGAGTTGGAAGAATCTCAACTCTGAGTTGCGTATTATTGCTCTTGTTCTTAGCTAATAATTCTTAGCACTTAGGAGTATGCACTGCATGCCAAGCATGCTTTCGTAAAAGATAGACATGTATTTACTCATGTAATTAACTCAATGTCTCACTGTAAGGTGCTATTCTATCTCTGTTTTGTAAATGAAGTGATGGAGGCAGACCCTGAGGTGGTAAGTTGCCCAAGGTTAACCAGCTAATAAGGGCAAAGCTACATTCTAACCCAAATGACCCAAAAGCCAGTATGTGCAAAGCTATGACATAACAGGTTGTGCAACAACAGGTTGACTCCTGCTGATTAATAATAAGTGTTCATAAGCTAGGGCTTTCCTCAGGCTTCAGGAACCTATCCCAAACCCCCAGGCCCCAGACTCTGGCAAGGATTTTCAGCTTCATGACGACTACAGTTACCACCCCACTCCTACCCCAGGCTTTATTCAGCCATAGTCACTAAACTCAGGAAAACAGACACATATCAATCCTTACCATTAGGATCTAATCTCCATTCATTCATTCGCTCATGATTAAATCCATAGCATTATTCATTTACTCAATATTTCTTTCCCCTTTACAAAATTACCCTTCCTCCCGTTTCACCTTCTACCCTCCTAATACATGTCAGAAATATGGATCATGTCCTTCCATATTTCTCTATTTGGTCACATAGTGATATTCTGATATATGTACATACATGTGTGTGTGTGCACATACACATGAATAAATACATTTGAGGTAGTTGATCATTGGTTTGCAAAACAAAGATGATATTGCATATACTTTTCTGTACTTACCTTCCTCAAGTAACAATCCCTGCCAGGAATCCCTCTGGACAACTGGCAGTTTCAGCTCATCTTTGTCATGTCCATCATCCACCTGATCGTTAGCCACCCTGAATGATCACTAATTCCTGAATACCCAGACTGTGCCTTTGTGCCTCCTGCTCCCTAACCAGGAAAGTCCACTTCTCTGTTTGTCTGGAGGATGTCTCCTCATCTGTCAAGACTCAAGTCATAGAAAGTCTCTCCTGACAGTCAACCAACCACGAAGAACTGAACTTGCTCTTCATTATTTCTTCAAGGTGCCTTGAAGAGACTTTTCTCTGAAAGCATGTAAGATGTTAGTGAAAATGGCGTGCCCTGGTGGCTTAGAAGTTAAGCCTGTCACTGCTGGTTGGTGTAGTCCACTTACATCCCAAAGACCCAGGTTTGCCACCTGGGTTCATGACCCAGCCTGGAAGAGAACAATCAAGATGAACAACTAAATAAAAAAATTGATGCTTCTTCTTTCTCTCTTTCTGCCTGCACCTTTCCTTTAACAAAAGATGTTAATGCAGTCATATGCTGATGTCTGTCTCCCCCTATCAGACTGAGTTCCAGGAAAGCAGGGTTTGTTTATTTTGCACACTGCTGGCACCCTCTAGGTACCAAATAAATTCTTGTTTACGTGATGAATGAATAAGGATGATGAGAGCCTGCACCAAATGACTGCAGTGGAGAGGAGCAGCATCAGTGGAGCTCAGACTTAGTTATGATGTAGAAATGACAGGATGTGACAATTGACTTGAGTGTTTATTTCCAAAAGAGCATAAGCACCATAAAATGTAATGTCTGACTTGTTCAATTTCCTCCTCACAGCCTACATTGAGTAGAGCCTGGCATAAGTTGGTCAATAAATATTTACAAAATAAATCAATTCCACTGTATCCAGGAAGGCCCAGAATACACCAAGCACCCTGAGAAAGAGGATGTGGAGCCCAGAGGGAAATGATGCTCTTGGGTAGGGGTGAGAAGAGCAGCCTAATTCTCCTGTTGCTCCAAACTCTAAAGGAAAATCTTTAGCATAAAGCAAACTTATGAGGTAGAATTAACAGAGGAACATCTGTCCTGGGTGCCTTGAGGAACCCTGGTATCTGGGATCAGGTATTGAAGAAGAGAAGCCCAATCTTTAAGCCAAGCCCTTAGGATAACTTCAGCAAGAAAAGACACCCCCTCCCCACCTCCCACTCCATAGTCATAGCTCCACCCACAAGAGGGGCCCCAGAGCCTAAAGAGTGCTCTTGTGGGACAAGGAATACGGTAGGGAAGAGAGATGCCTTCTGGGGATCCATGGTCAACTTTGCCTACAGCCCCTCTTATAAGTCATTGTTAGAGACCCAAGACACTCATCACCCTAGGACAATGAAATAGTCTGAACAAAAACAGTGACATTGAAGAGTGGGAAAATTTTCTACAGGTTGCAGTGAGGATGTTTGCCTGGAGGTACATGAAGGATAGTATGAGAAATTATATTCAGTGAGAAGGTGGGGCTTTATCTTAAAGGTAATTGAGTGAAGAAGGGAGAAATTCATGAAAGACTTTAGGCAGGGGTAAGGCATGATCAGCTTTAGGTCTATAGATGATCCTCTGGTGGTGATGTGGAGAACAGGCCAAATGAAGTCAAGATTTAGGCAGAGAGATATAGTGAACTTGATGATCATGGACTTAGAGTGGTTGGGTGACTGAGTTGATGTACAGCAGCCAGACATAGCAGGACTGGAGCAGTGGCAAGGGGGTGCAGAGAGGGCCTGGATGTCAAGGAGGGGATGGGAATTGTGAAAAAAACTAGCTGAGTAGAAGGAAAATTTGAATATGAGAGACAAAGGTCCACTTAGAGATGACTCAAGCTTTACAAAGAGTCTCAAACACTGATGGACAGAAGAAGTACGGATCTGTGTGACTGGAGGGCAACAGGATTCCAGGGTTATGTCCTGACCAGTGTGAACTGGAGGATTCAGCAGCTGGAGGATCACAAATACCGACAAGTGTTTGGGAAGAGAGATCAGTGCTGGAGAAATCAGCAGGCCAGTGACAGCATGTGATACTCAACCCTCAAGACCAGAAAACATCCCTGACCTAGAACACAGAGGCTCAGACAAGTGGGCGATCCTGACCTACAACCTCACACAGGACACGTGCTGTGAAGCCTGACAGCAATGAATTCTCAACAATGTAAGAACTACCTCCTATCTGTAGGGCTTGAAGGCAATGCATTTAACTTAGGTTTGGAATATAAAATGTTTATACAACCATTTATTCCATTAGTACATTCACTTCCCACTTCAGGACTAAATTTCTCTACTAATTAAATACATTTATTTTAACTGCAGAAGCATTTATTTCCAAAATAAGGACATGCTAATTATCTACAGAGTGAAATTAACCCCAGGATGCTAATCTATACATTCATGCCTGGATATATATTACCCAGCGATGCCAGTTGCATTACCAACCATTTCACATCACTGCTCAACATACTCCTGAATGTGGGCACTCTTGCCACCTGGATCCACATCTTTCTTGTCATGCTCTTAACTGAGAAATCCATGGTGGTGTAGAGCGTGAAATTTTAATACCACTCTGCTCATTCCAAACCTAAGAAGACTAGAGATTCAGATGCTCACACACATGTGCTGACATAATTTAAGGGCATTTTTGCTGGGAGAGAAGGTAACTGTCTCCAATTACCCTGAGGAGTGTTTTGCTCATGTTTTATGAGAAGTGACACCTTAATTCTCTTGTCACTGACACTTTCGAGACACGGGTGCATATCTGTAACTCTCATGATAAGTCATTAGTATTAATTAAGCCACATCAATAGCATAATTTAGCTCGTCAGTCAGCATCTTCTGAGAGCTCACAAAGAGGGCAGCCCCAATGCAGAGCACTTGGAGAATCTATAAGGGAAGAGGTGCAAAATGGGAAAGAAAGAGTTTTTTAAAAGATGGACACTCTTGCCCATTCTTTCACTCCCTGGTCACTTGCAGAAACTTCAACAAGGAGTGAGGACCACTTTTCCAATATGGCATTTGTTTGTCATCATCTGCATGATGGAGCAGCAATACCTTGCAGCCAGCTGGAACTAAAGTGGAGGAGCTTCACAACGGATGAAGATGATTCAAGTAAGGATTCAGCAACTCTGTCCTAATCAGGTCAACCAAGCCTAGTCTGTCAGTACTGAAAAGCTGAGAGCCCTCTTAGCCAACTTGATCCCTTCCTCCTTCATCCTTCCTGCCTCCGTGTTCTCTCTGTCCTCTCTGTCTATCTCTGTATCTTCTCTCTCCTCTCTCTCTCTTCCCTTCCATCCTTTATTCCTTCAAGAATATTTACTGAGCACTTACTATGAGCCAGGCATTATTTTAAATAGTAGTGAGATATTACTGGATTAAAAAAATTCTCTCTCCTAGGAAGTTGTGCTCCTAGTGACAGAGAGGCAGTTATAAATAAAGAAGCAAACAAATGATGTCAGGTAGAAGTGCTATAAAGAAAAATAAAGAATAAAGGGACAGAAGTGACAAAAATACCAAGTAGTTCTCTTGAAGCACAGAGACAGACAAATCCAATGAAGGGGGTCCTCTACACAGACAGATGCACACGTCCAGTGGAGCACCCTATATATCATACAGAGGCCCTGGCCTTGTGAAGTTTCATTGACAACTAAATATCTCCAGAATTCTCTTTTTCCATCTCCACTGCTAGTCTTACCTGGGATATCAAGACATTATCCATTGCAGGCGTAACATGGGTTGGGCCCAGGTGACTGAATTCAAGCGTGGACACTTCTCATATAATTACTACATGTCCATTAGTCTGGACATCCCCAAGTGTGCAATGAAAGGCAATAGGAGGGAGGGTAGTCCTCCTCTTGGATTCCTAGACTCAGGAAGTGGGCATGTAGTGTCAGCAATGATTGGGATGAATTCAAACCTTTTTTAAAATGCTAGCTGATTTCTATTGGTACCAGAGACTTTAAATACCCAAGTGGCTTTCCTAAGAAAGTATCTTGTGTCAATGGCTGCAGAAAAAAAAAAAAGAGGCCATTTATCATTTACCTTTTTCCCCTGGGGTAGCAGTTTTCCTTTGGGAATTTCTTGACTCCTGATGAGTGGCAGTTCAAATAAGAAAGAGCTGCAAGTCAGAAGTGATGTTTCTACCTCCATGAAAAAGACACAGCTTTGGCTCAAGGTGAGTAGAAGCAGCTTGAATGGACTAATCTCAATGAGTATGCATTAACACATATCTCTGATAAATGATAACAAATATTGCTTTGATATGCCTATGGATGTCTACCAACTTGAAAGAGTATCTAATGTTATTGAGGCTCTTATTTATTTTCAATGATTATGAAAAATGTTCATTAAAGACATGAACTGTCACACCCTGATGGAGCAGAGGCTTGGTCTGCCAGCTCTGGCCAGCATAGTTCACATACATCCCAAGGACCTGGTTTTGCTTCCTGGGGTGAGGGAGAGCAACCAAGATGAACAACTAAATAAAATAAATAAGTGCTTTTTCCTCCTCTCTTCCTGCCAGCCTATTTGCCTTATTTTCCTGTCTGCACCTTTCTTAAAAAAATAGACATGAACTTTCTGGAAAGACTTAAATTTGGGTAGAGTGCTATTATGCATCAATCTGGTTTTGTCCATATCTACCCACAAGAATAAGTGCTCCATGGCTGTTGTGTATACTGATGTCTCTTCAGCACCTGAATAAAGTCTGGCCCAGAGTAGATACTCAACAAACATTTGTTGCATGAATGGATGACATTACTGTTTGCAGCAGGCCTCTGAAAGAATATAAACTACAACCCCTCAAGGTACCCTGGAGAGGGTTGTTTGCTTTCTTATACACTTTCAAGAGCTCTTTGTACATTCTATGTAAGTCCTCTGTCAGATTTATGCTTTGCAGATATCATCTGTGCCCTATCTTCTTATTCATTTAACAGTGCCCTATGAAGAGCTGAAATTTTCCATTTTGATGAAGTCCAGTTCATCATCTTGTTATGGCTCATGTGTTGGTATTATATTTAAAAAATATTTGCCTAATTCAAGGTCACAAAGATTTTCTCCATGTGTTCTTATAGAAATGTTTATAGTTCCAGGTTTTATATTTAGATCTATGATTCATTTCAAATTAATTTCTGATTATGGTAAGGTAGCAGCAAAAGTTCAGCTTTTGCTGGAGTTTTTCTTGAAGTTGAATATCCAGTTTTTCTAGCACCATATGTTGAAAAAATTATTCTTTCTCAAAAATACAGCAGTATTTATAACAGTACTATACTGGAAATAATTTAAATGTTCATCTGTTAAGGAACCTTAACATCTATCCAGTGGAAATCCATAACACCATTAGAAATAATGAGACAACTGTATATACACTGGTTTTGAACAGTCTCTATGATCTACAAAGTAAACATGCTAAATTTTTAAATTAAAAGATAAATTCATTTGCATTTCCTTTTCTGTGAGGAAAAATCATTTCCTTTCTCCTTTTCAAAAAGTTTCATTTAATAAATATTCATTGAGTTCTTATGGTGTGCCAAACACTATTCTAGGTTCTCAAGTCACAGTAGCAATATCTACTGAAAGGAAACAGACAGTAAACAAATAATTAGCATCAACTAAGTATAATGGAGAGAAAGAAAGGAGGTAAAACAGATGGGAATTGGAGAGTTACAATTTTAAATAGGGTAGACATGAAAGTCTTTACCAAGAAGGGGATATTCGAGTAAAGACTTAAAGGGGGTAAAGGGGTGATCCACAGACATGTGGGAGACAAGAATTATAGGCTGCAGTAACAGAAAGGCCATAAGATGAGAACTGCTGGAGTAGAATTAATAAGTCAGTGTGGCTGAAGTAGCATATACAAGTGGAGGACACTTGTATATATAGGGGAACAAGTGGAGGACACTTGTATATATAGGGGATGAGTGGGCACAGAGGATAAATCATGTAGAGCCTTGTAAGCTACTAGAAAGACTTTGGCTTTAACTTTGATATGGGCAGTAACTGGAGGGTTTTAGCAGAAGTTAAGGTAGGTTTATCTTATTGATTTGCAGAAGATCTTTATATATTAAGGATATTATTACTTCATTGACCATATATTTTGAAGTTTATTCCTTGTATTAATAATTTATATTTCAACTTTGCTTGTAATATTTTCTATGTAAAAATTAGTATTTACTTAGTCAAATTTATCCATTTTTGGCATAATGGCTAGTTGTTGTTGACCTGCCCAGAATTTTTCTTTGCTTCATCCAGTAACAGGCCCTAATTTTCATTTGGGATTCAACCCTATTCCTTGCAGTATGCATAGCTTAGGAGTCTGTAACCTACTGGGAACAATCAGGTCTAATCATGCCAAATATTGTACTATGTAGCACCTGCTTTCTCCACAGAAGTGACCTATTTGAAGCAAGCATGGTATCCTAGGGCCCATCTGTTGGCTTCTGGTCCTACATCCTGCTCTAAATAGAAGATCAAACACCATAGTAGCCTGCTTCTATTACCCTGTGCTTAGCATTTTCAGGAATGTCTGAGGACTGAGATTCTACTTTTCTCCACCCAAGATCTGCTTCATATATGAATCACTAGATAGGCAACTGCATGGTCTACAGTCATGCATCAGTTAACAATGGTGATACATTCTGATAAACTTATTATAAGGCAATTTCAACATTGTGTGAATATCATAGTATAGTTAAACAAACTTAGATGGAGTAGCAATATATGAATAGTCTATTGGGACCAACAGATCTGGGGCATATGGGGTGTATCATTGACTAATCATCATTAAATGACATATGACTGCT